>WNNG01000242.1:0-46972 GCA_018208015.1 Medicago ruthenica
TTTTGTACTTGAATTTTTGGGATAATGTTAGTACTTTAGCTGGTGAAGTTGAAGAACCAAAGAAAACTTTTCCTTTGGCTTTTTTAATTGCTGTTATTTTCACTTGTGTTTCTTATTTGATTCCACTTTTTGCTGTTACTGGAGATGTGAATGTGAATCAAAGTGAATGGCAAACTGGGTTTCATGGTCAAACTGCTGAGATTATTGCTGGAAAATGGTTGAAAATTTGGGTTGAAATTGGTGCTGTTTTATCAGCAATTGGGATTGGTTTTTTCTTTTTTATAAAACTGTGTCTGTCAAACAACTCCAAGGAAGCACAATCTTTACGCACGGTTGTAACACCCATACTAATTTTAACTAGTATATTAGCATGTGCGTTAAACTGATACTGGATACATTTAAAAATTTCAATAATAAAACTCATACATCAATAATGAAAGAATACATATTACTCGTTGTACAAATAATCCAATATTTATACAATGCTTATACAAATGTCCATTAAGCTTCTGAGCTGGTACACAACGAGCAATTGCGCTCCATCCAGTACCTCTATGAAGATCTTCGTCACGAACCTCTGACTAACCTGTAAACCTGCACCAGAAGGAATGGGATGAGACATAATGTCTCAGTGAGCTCTACCCAACCTACTGTTGGCAACCACAGGGAACCTAGGGTCGCCATGCCTACCTTGGCAATCTTGGGGATTTCCTAGGATCGCCAAGTCTTTAACTGTCTTTGACTGTAAGTCTTTCTGTAACTATAGCTTAGGAATACCTATAACCATTGCCATAACGGCCTATGACTATAACTATAATTGCCTATATCCATAACTGTGATCTTGTCTGTATCTATGACTTAGTGATCGAGGGGAAGACCTAGGATCACTTTCTGATAACTGTCTATAACTATAGCTATGAGTTTTCTGTGACTATAACTGTGACTGTAACTTTGACTATAACTATGAAACATAAAACCTATAAACAGTTCGATAGCAGTTTTATGTTAGCTGTTAGCGTTGAACAAACAATTAAATCTGAGTTCATTTTACGGAGGGCACCCCGGGTGGAGCAACCCCGAGATACGTCTCCCTATGAACCGGTGAAACTCCTATCATATCAGGCTAACACCGGACTCCCTATGAAATTGCATGTGGATAACCCTCTCGGAGAGATCCCATCCGGCGTATCCCGGAGTCTGCTGAACATGCCTATGACTGTGAAACGTGCAAGCACGCCAATAACTTTGATCTTTAATTCTTTAACTTTAACGTATGAACGTATAATCTGTTACTTTGATTCTATAACAATACTGTAATCTATAACCTGTAATCTATAACCTGTAATCTATAACCTTGGCTTATCGTTCTCATAAGCCTCCTATAATTGTTGGAAAACCAACTCTATTAACTATATCATTAACTATGATTGCTAAACATTCCATGCTTATGGATTCCAAAGGAACCTTTCTATGACTTGTTCACCTCTTTAGGCTCTCTAATCATCAAACTATAAGCCTTCCCTAATGATCTAATCATGCCCTAAGGGATAGGTCCTTTAACATATAAAAGGGATACATAGCCATTACACATCGCTTAATGAGTTTGGGATAGCATTGGATGGCTGAAATGGTGCAATAGAAGTTGGAAAATTTTCATGTTCTGTCACCTTCAAAATCGTGACACGATTTTGGAATCGTGTCACGATTCCATGCCCAGAATTCGTGTTTGCTCCTGCCTGTAAAATCGTGACACGGTTGCTGAATCGTGACACGATTTTACCTGCAGTTGGGCAACATAGAGCAGTTTCAAAGCATAAATTTCACCATTCTTGGCACAATCAAACACACCCAATCATCATACAGCTTATGGCACATTTCTAAGTCCTATAAACAGCTTATAACATGCTAGAACAAGGAATTACTATAAAGAGGAAGATTAGGGTTCTATAATCACAAACTTGACTATAAACTATAAACTTCAAAACTTAAACAAGGAGGGTTCTAAAACCCACTAGGAGCTCACCTTATACTTGATTCCAATCCTTGCCAAGCTTTAACTCAAAACCCTAGCTCCAAGCTCCAAAATCTCTACTCAAGAAATCCTCTACTCCTTGGCTTTCCTTGCTCCAAGTTTCACCAACAAAAGCTTGCTTATCTCAAGAGAGTTTGGGGAGGAAAATACTAGGTTAAGGGTTAAAGATTGATGATGAAGTGAAGATGAAAGGGGAGGGCGAAAATGAGAAGAAAAAGGGAGAGCAAATTTCAGATTTTTGAGGCAAAGAAAATGAGTAGAAACATTGCCCATTTTCATATTTATCCTATAACCATTTTCCCACAAATTACAAATATGCCATTGCCACTTATTTTCATAATTGCCATTCCTTTCGTTTAGTTCCTGCAACACTGTTAAGTCACATTTAAGCGGGATATTACACTCTACCCCCCTTAAAAGAAATTTCGTCCTCGAAATTTAGAAAATCCTTCGAAGATCCTGTAAAGGTAAATTCCTTTACCTCTTTCTTTACTATGAAAATTTCCAATTCTTTTGCTTATTGGGATTCCATGGCAACTCTAATGTCTGACATATAGATTAGTCACGCGACTCGATTAAACCATATTGGTTAAAACTTGTTCTTTAGCCATGATTTTCATTTCTATAAACTATAACATATGACAATCTCTTTTCCGCCGAAAAATTTGGTGCATCTTGCATATCTATTACCTATAAAGACGTATGGTTATCTGAACCAACTTTTCCATCTCATCTGACTATGATCTCTGTCCGACATATTCTTTACAAATCCAATTTAAAATTATTAGGTCTTGGATTTCACTTATCGAATTCTATCAGTTCTTCTTTAATTGACCATTCCATATTACCCTGAAGACGTCGAGTCATTCTGATTTTCCTCAATTATTCCAACTTTCCGAGGAATCCATTACTTTACTTTTAATTCAAAAGAACTTTTGTCTTTAACTTTCGCCTCGCAAGACGACCTGTTACTGTTACATTCGTATCATTCTTCACATAGACTAGTCTTGCACCGCAAAGCATCTGATATCAAACATTCTCAATTGGAAATAAAGTCCGTTGCAAGTACTTTCACGATTCAATTACAAGGAGGTGGCCGTACTATTGGTACGAAATTCCTTTCTATCTGACATCCCGATGTAACTATTATCACAACCATGACCATTGTTTACATTTCCACTGAGGAAATCTTTAAAGTTCGAGAAATCTTATGAGCCACTCCTGCTCCAATTTAATTAATCAACGTTAACACGTAGCTAAAGATCTTAGGGCTTTCTTCTGTCTATGATTCTGACAATCTTATTTCAATTACGATATTCCTTACTCATGGAAATAATACTTGTTTTACCCATAATTTCAACTTATACTTGAGACAAAACCACGTCAACCAAGGTCACTCTCTTAACTTTTGATTCATACTTGTATTCTTTGAACATACACAATTCCCATAACATAAATTATGGTTATATTCCGTTGGCGTTAAAACTTATTTTGTCCAAGGACATTCTCCGTTTTCGAAAAGAAAGCTCTATTCTGTTCGCTATCAAAATAGCACTCTTAAACTCTGAATCCTTTAATTCATAACTTCAATTCACGTAACCTTTTACTATAAACTATGAGTACTCTTCTAATCTGTGTAAAACATTTCCTTCCTTTAACTGTTAACATTAAGTTCAAGAATTTCTGAACTACTTTACCGAAATTTGTCCAATAACAACAAACCCGTTCTGCTTAAGACTTTCCTGTTAAAACATTACCGACTGCGTACCACGGTTATGATACATGTCACACGACTATAAAATATGTTACACTACTATCTAAGTAGCATAATTCTGCTTGATCAGTATACATAATACTAATCACAACCTGTTACACGCCTGTTACATGCGACATGCTAGCATAACGTGGATACGATACGGAATAACTACATGCCACTGCATAATTCCTCTTTGATTAAACTTACTATTCAAGTTAACTTTAAATTATCAACTGTTTCGATTCTCTTATCCCATGAGTTTCGGGGTCTGATACATTCCTCGACTTATCTATTAAAATTCCCTGTTAGAACTGATGATAAGTTCAAGTCATCATTACTTACACATATTCTGTAATTTGAGATTCAATCTCTGAATACCTTTCTCGTAGTTCCTCTGACAAGGACTTCACAAACATCCTTTTCTCTAAACTTCAGCTTTGACTTGTCTGTTAACTCATAATTGGATTACTTCTCCGCTGCGCAACTCTGATTTTTTTTTTTTTCAATTCACCTTGAGATAGAAGTAATACACCACTATTACCATATAAAATCTCCTTTGTCAATCCTTTGACTTTATAACTTTGTAGTTACCATACGTAACCATCTTACATTATAATTTCTCTTATGGTTTAAACCACCTGTTAAACTTACTGATTGCTCGACGCTTGACTTTGCTTTTCCTTTCGAACATAAACGAAGTTCTTACTTTCACGAAACACGCCGAAACCTGTGAACCGTCTTTAACAATAAATACGAGCCCAACGATGCTCCTGTTAAAACAACTTAAGTTCATATCTTATTTACTTGTGGTAACTTCTAGAAACATTCTATGACTTCCGAAAATTCTCGTCTTTCATATACTTAATCGATTAATGAATCGAGTCTCATCCTGTAATTATCCGTAGGGATTTCACATCCACAACCTTTTTCCAAGACACTTAGGTCCACGGAACTCTAATATAACTCTTGGTTACTCCTCGGGTTTCTCAGGAATAATCCGTCTGGATAAAACTCAACTTCTACCGGCTCTCCTGTAAATTCAAACATATGATACACCACTTCGAATACCCGATTAATAAATCTGTAAGCTTCAACACTTAACATTTTCCGTTGGATCCTTCCTATAACTTATTACTGTATTCACAATTCCATTCTAATCTCGTTATCTGAACAATAGTCCATATGTCTTCTCGACCGTTGCCCTCTTCACGGTTTCGAACAATCCAAGGTATGTATTTCCTACCATCTTTAACATCTACCATCATAAGGTAATCTTTGTCGACTTACCGAATACTTGTGTAAGGAGCCCATCAAAAGATAACATAGAACTCCCTAACATTAACTGTAGCTTTAACTATGACTCGTACGTTAGTGATAATCTCCCTGTTCAATCTTCGAAACCGGTCTACTATAATCCGCCAACATAAGATTCAATCTTTAATCCCTACCCTTACCGGGGGTTTCCTTCACCTATCGCTAAGCTAGTGCTCCTCGTACAAAGCATCTTGATGACCCATAACAAGGGAGGTAATCTGTTTCCAATATTTCGTTTAATCCATAAATGAGTCTCTTACCTGTCGGATGTTTAAGATCTCATCCGTTCCAAGTGCGCAAGTCCTTCCATCCTTACTCACTATGTCCTTACTAGAATTCCAGAACTTCCGATAATTAATTGATCATTCCTTAGTCCAAGTCGCTGGGTTTGGTGTCACAATCCTTTGCATCTACAGCCGGAATTAAAACTCTAATCATTCCTTAACTTTAACTTTCCAAATTACGGTTCCCGTTAGGATTCCAAATCATTCTTCGGAGTATTCTATAATCCTTTACTCTACACATCTCCTCGGAGAAAGCATCGCTCAATGATGCATCCAACTAGTTAAGGTACCTGGCCTTATTCGTTAATACCTCTTATATTCCTGAAACTTTGCCATTTACAGGCTCAAATACTTCATCATTAGAATCCGTCCTTTGACAATAAACACTTGACAATTTCCGTCTTAAAAACTGACGTCTTAACCTTCACCCTTTGAACACTTCATTCCTCCTTGGTCACATTCAGCTCTCGGATATTTATCCTAACTGTCATATACTAGACTGAGTTGATCAGGCTCAACTAGACATGACATTTAGAACAACATCTGGAACCCAATGATTCCACTACTTTTATTGAATCTTAAACGACCCATGGCACGGTCTGAATCGACCTGCTCTGATACCAATTGTAACACCCATACTAATTTTAACTAGTATATTAGCATGTGCGTTAAACTGATACTGGATACATTTAAAAATTTCAATAATAAAACTCATACATCAATAATGAAAGAATACATATTACTCGTTGTACAAATAATCCAATATTTATACAATGCTTATACAAATGTCCATTAAGCTTCTGAGCTGGTACACAACGAGCAATTGCGCTCCATCCAGTACCTCTATGAAGATCTTCGTCACGAACCTCTGACTAACCTGTAAACCTGCACCAGAAGGAATGGGATGAGACATAATGTCTCAGTGAGCTCTACCCAACCTACTGTTGGCAACCACAGGGAACCTAGGGTCGCCATGCCTACCTTGGCAATCTTGGGGATTTCCTAGGATCGCCAAGTCTTTAACTGTCTTTGACTGTAAGTCTTTCTGTAACTATAGCTTAGGAATACCTATAACCATTGCCATAACGGCCTATGACTATAACTATAATTGCCTATATCCATAACTGTGATCTTGTCTGTATCTATGACTTAGTGATCGAGGGGAAGACCTAGGATCACTTTCTGATAACTGTCTATAACTATAGCTATGAGTTTTCTGTGACTATAACTGTGACTGTAACTTTGACTATAACTATGAAACATAAAACCTATAAACAGTTCGATAGCAGTTTTATGTTAGCTGTTAGCGTTGAACAAACAATTAAATCTGAGTTCATTTTACGGAGGGCACCCCGGGTGGAGCAACCCCGAGATACGTCTCCCTATGAACCGGTGAAACTCCTATCATATCAGGCTAACACCGGACTCCCTATGAAATTGCATGTGGATAACCCTCTCGGAGAGATCCCATCCGGCGTATCCCGGAGTCTGCTGAACATGCCTATGACTGTGAAACGTGCAAGCACGCCAATAACTTTGATCTTTAATTCTTTAACTTTAACGTATGAACGTATAATCTGTTACTTTGATTCTATAACAATACTGTAATCTATAACCTGTAATCTATAACCTGTAATCTATAACCTTGGCTTATCGTTCTCATAAGCCTCCTATAATTGTTGGAAAACCAACTCTATTAACTATATCATTAACTATGATTGCTAAACATTCCATGCTTATGGATTCCAAAGGAACCTTTCTATGACTTGTTCACCTCTTTAGGCTCTCTAATCATCAAACTATAAGCCTTCCCTAATGATCTAATCATGCCCTAAGGGATAGGTCCTTTAACATATAAAAGGGATACATAGCCATTACACATCGCTTAATGAGTTTGGGATAGCATTGGATGGCTGAAATGGTGCAATAGAAGTTGGAAAATTTTCATGTTCTGTCACCTTCAAAATCGTGACACGATTTTGGAATCGTGTCACGATTCCATGCCCAGAATTCGTGTTTGCTCCTGCCTGTAAAATCGTGACACGGTTGCTGAATCGTGACACGATTTTACCTGCAGTTGGGCAACATAGAGCAGTTTCAAAGCATAAATTTCACCATTCTTGGCACAATCAAACACACCCAATCATCATACAGCTTATGGCACATTTCTAAGTCCTATAAACAGCTTATAACATGCTAGAACAAGGAATTACTATAAAGAGGAAGATTAGGGTTCTATAATCACAAACTTGACTATAAACTATAAACTTCAAAACTTAAACAAGGAGGGTTCTAAAACCCACTAGGAGCTCACCTTATACTTGATTCCAATCCTTGCCAAGCTTTAACTCAAAACCCTAGCTCCAAGCTCCAAAATCTCTACTCAAGAAATCCTCTACTCCTTGGCTTTCCTTGCTCCAAGTTTCACCAACAAAAGCTTGCTTATCTCAAGAGAGTTTGGGGAGGAAAATACTAGGTTAAGGGTTAAAGATTGATGATGAAGTGAAGATGAAAGGGGAGGGCGAAAATGAGAAGAAAAAGGGAGAGCAAATTTCAGATTTTTGAGGCAAAGAAAATGAGTAGAAACATTGCCCATTTTCATATTTATCCTATAACCATTTTCCCACAAATTACAAATATGCCATTGCCACTTATTTTCATAATTGCCATTCCTTTCGTTTAGTTCCTGCAACACTGTTAAGTCACATTTAAGCGGGATATTACAACGGTCGTGCGCCCTACTGGCCAGACCGTGCGTTTTAAATGTGGGAGAAACAGTAATATTACTTAACGCACGATCTTACTGCACGGTCGTGCGAACTCGAGGCAAGACCGTGCGTTTTTGCTCTAGAGGCCACGTTCAAAACAACCACAAAACCAAATAAAATTAATCGAAGCAATTTTTTTTTTGTAATTTTTAAAATTTTCTTGACGGTCTGGCCCTGAGGGCGCACGACCGTGCGTAAAGATCGTGCTTTCTTGGAGCACGACCGGGTGTAAAGGTCGTGTTGATAAAAAATTACTGACGGTCTAGCCGTCACCAGGTGTGACACCCGTCACCAATTAAAAATAGACGGACAAGCAGACCGTCAGTGTTGGTGACGACCGTCAAGAAATTATAAAAAATAACAAAAAATTGCTTCGATTATTTTTATTTATAAAAAAAAGGCTATAGGCTGAAAGTGGATAGAGGAATTATAACTAGTCTAACTCTAGTTGACCGAACCAAGGCAGTCTGAATAAGACAAGTCCCTTTCACATAACAATGATGGTTTTTTCTGAAAAATGTTTACACGTGATGTTATTTTTTGAAGGAAGGTTATGTTATTTTTGTTTATTTTATACATTGACATTTGACTTTTTCTAACTTTGTGTATTTAGTAATTTAAAAAATGAGTGTATTAAAATGAATGTGATAAAGATTTTTCAATACAGAATTAATATATTAAACTTCCAATTGAAATTTAGGCATCGTTTGGTCTGACTTTTTTACAGTCCAATAGCTACTTTAACACAAAGTTAAGATTAAAGACTTTAAGAAATAAGTTAAAATTGTTTTGTTACTTAAAAATGTAGAGAAGTAGGAAAAAAATGCGGGACCAAAAGGATTATGTCTAAGATTCATTTCGCATTGAAAGAAATTTTACTAACTTAACCCTTATAATTAACTAATTTTTTTTTTATGCTACGTTTTTAAATAAACTTTTGCTTTTTTATCAACAATGGTCTTTTTTATAAAGAACAATTTGTCGATATTGATATTTTAGAAAAATATCTTCTTACTTGTCCTATAATTTTAGTAATTGATTTTCATATTTTATTATTAAATGGTTATTTTTTTTAAACTATTATGAGTATTACAAACTAAACAATTTAAATTTTAATCGGCGCGGGATTTCGCTAAACGCTAATGAGTGTCTCTGAAACACCCTTCAAACACTTAAATTACTCATGTTCGTATCTAAATATATTTTTTTAGAGTTTTTTACATACTAATTTCTTCGTTAAGGATCGTTAAAGAGTGTTCCAAAAACACTCGTTAGGTTATATACCAAATCATTTTTCCCCGTATTGGTGTGTGATAGGCTACTTAGGTACACTCAATTACCTGCATTTTTTACAACCAAACAGAAAACCACTTTTGGTGACAACAAGTCACAAATCACCTTTTGGGTCTATACACTAGTTGTTGTACATCATACTACAGTAGGATATATTGCTTATATTTTATTTTTAATACTTGACAGTATGGTGAACTGAGAGTATAACTAAACTAAGGCAAAAGCAGACCAAAAAACCTTCAAACTGTTTATTTCTTCTCCACGTTTATTGCAAGCTTCCATCATGGAGTTCTTTATGACTGTCTCCAACCAAGATGACTTGAACACGTTAGTTGCTATTCATATCAATATCTGTTTTTGGATGTTGTTTTTCTGAATACCAAAGTTTCTTGTTTATTAATGTTTTATTTTCTTACAGGAACTTTAACTTGAATGGAAAAAATTCATGTGAAGAACAAACTGCAGCTGCTTGTGATAATGAAGTTACTTTGGAGATGGTAATGAAAGAGTTACAAAACATGAAATCGATGCTCAATAAGGTCATTGAAAATCATGAGGTTTATGTTTTTTCATATTTAGTATTTTCATTTATACTTTACGTTTTTTCCATCAATAGTTCAATAAAAATGTTTGTAATATTATAGATCACTACCAATGACCTGACTGAACTAAAAGCTACATGCAAAACCATCGAAACATCTGTGAAGAAGATTGAAGAGAAGGATCGTGGAAGTGGGGTGTTCACACAGCCCATGCAAAGTGAACCACTGACTACAGAGACGTGTAGATCAACCCCTACACCGTTATTTGGTACAAATGTTGTGAATATTGAGGATGAAGAGGAAAATCGATCTGCAGAATTACCCTCTGCTGATGCTGTCATGGATGTTGAGGTGATGAACACTGAAGGAAGCTGGTCACAGACCATGATGATTGCTGATGAAGCACTAAGACCTCTTCTGCCAACTGTGTGGATGCCGAAAACCGTTTCTGGTCCTGAGGGTAATGAAGCTGTGTCAATCCCTCATAGCGACTTCAGGAGAACCCATGCTGGAATGGTATTTGAAATCTAAACTGTTTGATTAATTTTAGTTGCTTACATTAAACCTTAAATGCTTTATTAAGCTTGTTTCTTTACTTGAACACTAAACCGTTCGATTCAAATTTTTGTGTTATACATTAAACCTTCATCATGTGTTTGATTAATTTTTATGCTTACTTTGCAATTTATAGGACCAAATTTTACAGTGTTGATTGTGTGCATTGTGCAGCTCTCACCAGGTGCAGTTAACCCCACCATTCCTAAGAGGCTTTTCCAAACACCATCTCCTAGCTCTAGTGGTAAAAGGAAGCGGTCAAACTCAAAGGGAAAAAATAAGGTAGTTGAAACTGGCTCTAAGAAACCAAGGCATAGTGGGAATCTCATTCCAAAGGTAATTTTTGTTATCTATAAACATATCTTACACTGTATTTGTTGATAAACTAAATTTTTGTTCAATGTACTAACTTCCTCTAAACCAATTACCTTAGGGTGCAAAGTTGAATTTTCGTCCCACAAATGACATGGACCTAGTCCCAAAAGAAGCACAAGCTTGTGCATACCTCTTCCAAAAAACAAAAGATGCCAAAGTTATGGAAGAGAGGTTGGTCAAGGCCGGTGAATTGTCCGCTACTAGGGAGGAGTTGATGTGTCTGCTTCCAACTAGGAAAGTAACTGATTTGGTAATGTGCTCTAAATACTAACAAATATTTTTACTAGTTCAATAAATGTTTTATAAATCTTTTATTGATTAATGAGTAATAATATCGCGTTAGGTGATCACACTTATGGCTGAGAGTGTCCGAGAAGCGCAACATCATTTGAGCTCACAAGCTGTGTGGTGTCTACCACCGTCTTTTGAGGTATACATATATGTATATAGATGTATAGGTTGGTTGTTGCTTAATTTTTTTTCCTTAAAAAAACAAGTTGCTTGACACAAATTGCAAATGATTTTTTGTTGGATTAGGTCGATCTTGATTGTGGGATGCAAATACCTATGATATCACAGAAGTATTGTGCACGATGGATGCCTCCTTATACTACCCTGAAGTTTGTAAGTGTACCCTATGATATAATCATTTTCCATAAGCCTTGAAGATTGAAATAAAAAAATTCTACTTTTTCATGATATTTATAACTATTGGATCTATAGTATGAGGTATAAGTTAGTATTTTTTTAATTATACATGATTTATATAAAATGATTTACATGATATATATAAAATGATTTATCTTATCTTGTGAATTATTGTTATGCATTGTTATTAGATATATGTTCCATTGAAGACACCTTCTGATCATTGGTACTTGATGATTATCCATCTTGAGGAGAAGACCATTTATCACTTGGACTCTAATTGTCCTGTTGTAGTTAGTCCTTGGAGGAAGTTACGGATTAAGAAACTGGTAATCATATTAATTAAAATATATCGTGTTAAGTTAATATTATCTTGGAGAATTTGTGCATTACTTTACTAAAAGTGGGGAATGTATAATTATAGGCCACATTGCTATACCATCTTGTGAGTGATCCAAACTTCAGCCTCTCGTTTCGCAACCGAAGGATTGATTTCATGAATTTTGAGATTGTAGATGGTAGAGGCATTCCATGCACTGGAAACAGGTTCAGCTTACTTTTAAACTTTATGCTTACTATTACCATTCTTCCACTGTGTAATAAAAAAAAAACAGTGATTATCAATTTTGGGTATGAAATTATTTAATTATTGAATTAAAACTGTTTGTAGTGACAACTCTGGTGTGTGGCTCTTGGATTGGATGAGCATGGAACATTTCTTTATCCTCGACCTTTTGGTTGGATTGGTAAAATTACATTCAAAATTAATTTGTATGTTTTATTAAAAACCCTTTACATTGTATAACCACTGGTTTTTGATTTATTTAGCTCAAAGAGAATGAAGTGCGTATGAAGAGCGCCGCAACTTTGCTTTTAGGTGGACACAATGAGTTGAGGGCTGTTGTCGAAGAGAATACCAAGGCATTCATCAACACCGCACCTACCGTCCAACCACCTTGCGTAGACAACTAATGAATCTACGTGGTGGTCGTATGCTCATATCTCTTGTTTGAACTAATTATGAGCATGTTACCACCATCCTTGAATCTATGAATTTTTTGGTTTATACTCTTGAAATCGTACAGTATATGTAAATGCACAATCTAAGGGTGTCTACTACATAACTTAATTTTGGTTATCCCTTATGCTCATGCTCCTGCATGTGTTTTGGATTTCTGTAATATTTGGCTTGGAAAGGGACACAAGAACTTACTATTGTGTGTGCCTGACGTTTTGCAATTACGCACTAAATGCAATAGTTGTATATTTACCAAGAATTATTTTACTTTTTGTTTTGTTCATTCAAGTTCTTATATTCAAATTGTTTTAGAGACATGTCACGGTCCTTGCTTATAACCCTTTTTTGTGTGGAAATGGTAGTGAAATATTGGTGCTAAAAGGCTTTGGCTAACTGCCGTTAGATGTTGTCATACAAAAGATTATTCCCTCAACTTTCATATCCTTTTTATTGAAAGTAAACTTTACTACCTTAAATCTATTAAGTTCTTACAATTCCAATTCCATTACTGCTATTCCAATTCCAATGTGATTATAATTTTTTTTTTCCTAAAAGAGTATATAATGAAAGGTAAAATGAAAGGTAGCCATAGTTCTGTGTAGATTATTCTGTCAAACAACTCCAAGAAAGCACTATATTTACGCACGGTCGTGCACCCTACTGGCCAGACCGTGCGTTTTATATGTGGGAGTAACATTCATATTACTTAACGCACGATGTTAGCGCACGGTCGTGCGAACTCGAGACCAGACCGTGCGTTTTTTCACTAAAGGCCACGTTCAAAACAACCACAAAACCAAATAAAAATAATCGAATCAAATTTTTTTTTTATTTTTTAAAATTTGTTGACGGTCATCACCAACACTGACGGTCTGCTTGCCCGTCTATTTTTAAGGGGTGACGAGCGTCACACCTGATGACGGCCAGACCGTCAGTAATTTTTTATCTACACGACCTTTAAGCCCGGTCGTGCTCCAAGAAAGCACGATCTTTACGCACGACCGTGCGTTTTGAATGTGGGAGGATGAAGAGGTAAACGTAAAATTTAATAACGCACGATGTCCGCGCACGGTCGTGCGAACTCGTGGCCAGACCGTGCGTTCTACTTTTAATTGGTGACGGGCGTCACACCTAGTGACGGCTAGACCGGCAGTAATTTTTTATCTACACGACGCTCGGTCGTGCTCCAAAAAAGCACGATCTTTACGCACGGTCGTGCGCCCTCATGGCCAGACCGTGCGTTTTGAATATGGGAGAATGAAGAGGTAAACGTAAAATTTCATAAAGCACGATGTTTACGCACGGTCGTGCGAACTCGTGGCCACACCAACACAAGATATTTCACAAAACAAAACATACACAAACGCATTTTATCAAAATCATTTTACACAAACTCTGCTTACAACACAACCACAACGCACAGTAAATCCAAACCCATACAGATCTTAGATTACACATCACACCACACTATATTACATAGACCCTCCAGTAGATTATATGTAGACCATTTTACTCCATATTACTGCATCATATAGTCATACAGTAGACATCACACATCATGAAATCCAAAACTTAAACAACAAAGGCATGAAGGCTCGCACGTAGTTATACCATCCTACAAAGCAGCAACCTGGCAAAATAATAAAAATTTCCAATAACGCCATGATCCATAAAAAAAAACCTACATATAATGTGTGCAATCCCTAAATAATAATACACGCAAGATGTCATACCGTAACTCCTAAAGGTATTCGTTCTCTCCTATGATGTGCACTCCCATAAGATCTGGAGGGTAGCCAACCACAAACAAAAGCGTATCATCAACTTTTAAATCACTCTGCTTGACATAATCCTTCCAACCTTCATACAAAGATATCTTGAACTCATTGTTCCGCTTTTTCCGAAGAGGGCATTCAAACTTTCTCTCCGTATCAACATCATACAAGAGAACACAATCCCTCTTGTACAAAAAAGAACTCTTGGCAACTTTGACGGGGACATTCTAGACCAAACAAAATACATGTTACACAAAACGATAGAAAATCATGGGAAAAAAAAACGACTCACCAAAACAAAGCAAAAACAAGATCCTAACCAAGTAATTGTTTCCCGTAAGAACGGACTCAGTTACAATCCTTTTCCACTTAACCGCCTCCAAATACTCATCAGATGTGATAATATGACTCACTTTGTCAGATTCAGATAGCTCATTTGGTGGCACGGGCTGCTCAATATTATACAAAAGATGTTCGAAATCCCGTAAAAGCTCGGCATGATAAGTCCTGCAAAAAATAAAAAATATGTAAGCTAACTCGAACAATGAAGGCATATCCAAAAAAATACGTCCAAAACGATCAATCAAAACAAACATAGAAGAATCTAGAACTTTAAAAAGAATAAAACCAAAATCATAAGAACAACAAAACGCAGACATGCAGGAAAGAAAAAACAAAACCCATAACTCTGATGTATCTTAGAAGCAGAGAAATTCATACAAGCAAGCCACAAGAAACTAAGATTCGCTATAAAAACCGGAAATATCAGCAAAAGATGCAACAACCTTCCAAAGAAAAACGCCATGGCTTGCTGCAAGACAAATAAAAAAACAAATAGAAGATAAGGTGAAACCCAATTAATACCCACAACAAACTAAATTTGTTAAATGATATCCATTTAATGCTTTGAACGAAACAGCCACAAGTCACAAGTGAAGTTAATGTCTGGTAAAAAATTCTCAAAAAAATAGACCAATCCAAGAAAGCACGATCTTTACGCACGGTCGTGCGCCCTAATGGCCAGACCGTGCGTTTTAAATGTGGGAGAAACAGTAATATTACTTAACGCACGATCTTAGCGCACGGTCGTGCGAACTCGAGACCAGACCGTGCGTTTTTTGCACTAAAGGCCACGTTCAAAACAACCACAAAACCAAATAAAAATAATCGAAGCAATTTTTTTTTATTTTTTAAAATTTCTTGACGGTCGTCACCAACACTGACGGTCTGCTTGTCCGTCTATTTTTAATTGGTGACGAGCGTCACACCTGGTGACGGCTAGACCGTCAGTAATTTTTTATCTACACGACCTTTACGCCCGGTCGTACTCCAAGAAAGCACGATCTTTACGCACGGTCGTGCGCCCTCATGGCCAGACCGTGCGTTTTGAATGTGGGAGAATGAAGAGGTAAACGTAAAATTTCATTACGCACGATGTTTGCGCACGGTCGTGCGAACTCGTGGCCAGACCGTGCGTTTGTTATTGACGGTCGTCACCGACACTGACGGTCTGATTGTCCGTCTCTTTTTAATTTGTGACGGGCGTCACACCTGGTGACGGGTAGACCGTCAATCATTTTTTATCTACACTATTAATTCTCTACCTACAACATTAATGACGCACGGTTTCCAGTAAAAACGCACGGTTCCTATCCTTTCATTTTCCCACTCCTTCAGTAACCAACCGGCTAGCCTTTTCATTCTCCCACAAACGAATTGCAGTTTCTGATACGCATCCTCTCCGTTCGAAGCAAACGAAGATGGCTGATCGTGGTGTTGAAGCTCTGCTTTCCTACCATTGTTTAACGAGTACACTACTGTTTCACTCATACTTAGAGTTGATTTTTGTACGGTTTTTGTGACATTCACTTAAGTATGTTTAAAAATGATAAGATTGCAGTGTAGCAATTTTGTAGGCTTGTGGTACTGTAGTCTAGATAGTTGGTTGTAGCATTTTGTAGGGTAACGCATTGTTTGTTGCATTCCATACCTGCTTTCTCTGTTTTTACGCTTACCTAGAACTTACTCTGTGTTAACAACTAAGTCATTAGTCCCTGCATAGAACTTACTCAGTAAATTTAAGAAATAGTGTTTGTTGAAATAGTGTACTCAGTATTAAATAATGTACTCAGTAAATAATGTACTCAATTGGTCATTTGTAAGGATGAAATTGATCTTCTGCAGTCCATAGCCCTTTTTTTCAATCCTACTTTGTGACATAAAGGTTGCCAATTGACATAACAAAAATTTAGACAATTTGAGGCAAGCAATAGAGAGAGAGTCTAATCACGTATTTTCTTAATTTTGTTAACAGAACCTCTTCATCCTAATCCTGTTAATGACATTGACAAGATCGTTAATTCTCTGCGGCTGAAATACAGGACTTATATTGTCGAGTATGAGGTTGATTGTGTAAGTGTAATTTCATTCTTTTCAATAAAACCTCTCTCTTTTTGTTTGTTTTGGTTGTGTGTGTCTTAAATTTATTTTAGAATTTATCATTGCCTGTTTGGCTTCAGGGTGCTGTTATGATGCCTACGTGTTTTGGTTCTGACTTTGGTGATCAAATAGACAACTATGCGACACTGATTGACCGTAATAACAATCAGTTTGAAATTAAGTTTGAGAGATTCAATGGTTTCATTTTTTTGACGAAAGGTTTTGCTGCTCTGCGTGATTTCTATGGCATAAGCCTAGGTGCGTGGCTTACTTTAGTTTACCAAGGATTTGGGAGATTTCGGCTCAAGAAAATGAAATCTAGAATTAAGAGGAAAATTGATTTCCCTCTGTTTGATCCTCCTATGAGGTTTGTTGTTGAAAAAATTTTAACCCTGATCATTTCTTGCTTGGTTTTCCTGAGTCGATTCACCAGTTGTCATACCGTCATGATTTGAACAATTTCACCGTTTCTTATGAGAAGTACCTTACTGCATCGGATATCACTTCAGGATTTTTGGTAAGTTAACATATATTTGCTAAGTTAAACTTATACAACGTTTCGTACTTATTTCTTTCCTGTTATTGCAGAAATTGACCAACATTGGATTTTGTGACCTATCTTTGGACAAGGATAACACTGCTTTGTCGCTTATAGATGATAATGGTAACAACTGGGACTGCAATCTTGTTATTGGAACTCTTACCCAAAGCACTTGGCGGATAGGAGGAGAGTGGAAGAGAATGGTTGATGCACGGAGGCTTCAGCGTGGTGCGTACATGATTATTGGTGCTCCAGTTGCTGGGAATAACAGAACGGTTTACTTTAGTGTCAAACGTCTTTGATCCTTGGTTTTATGTCAAGTTAAATCAAGTTCCAAACTGTTTGCCTTATTTTAGTTTTGGTTTATGCCATCATGTTTTATGACATTTACTTTCATTCTGTTTTTATTTTTCTTGTCTTTTGCGAACATGTTCTATTATGATCTTTCAGTTCAATTGTAAGCACTTCCATCTTAAGCAAATTGTAAGCACTTTCATTTTTAATTGTGTCCCTTGTGCATTTGTTGTTTGCATTAGTATCTTTTCTAATTTTTTGTATTATTTTAGTGATCCTTCGTGCTCTTCTGGTTGTACTCTTGTTTGATTGGGTTTAGGCTTTGTCCCCCAGTTCTCTCCCCTTTTCTGTTAATAAATTTTGTGGCTTTATAAAAAAAAAAACTCAGCAATTCATTTTATCAACCAATACTATAAATTTAATATATTAGTTTATATATGTTGTAAACTAGCTTATCAACAATAAACTCATTTAATCTATTAGTTTATATATGTTGTAAACTAGCTTATCAACAATAAACTCATTTGTTTCCTTCAACAAAAAAACAAACAATAAACTCATTTGTTATAAGTTCATTTGCTATCGGTTCACTTACTTTTTGAGCAATTAATAATATGCATGCATAATTATTGGATCTTAATAAAACAAAAATATTGGATCTAGAATTATAATTATTTTGGTAACAGGACTATATATAATTAGAATTGTGATAGTTGAAGTTTTAAATGATTACATTAAAACCAGTAAGTATTATTTTCGAGAGGACGTATAGTTAAAATTTTTTATAAAAAAAAATCAACAAATAACACATTAATATATACATTTCAAGCTAATAATAAAAAATTATATTCCTTCAAAAAAGTCATTTTTAATTTTATCGGATGCAAAATATTATGAAAGTTAATTTCGTTGTTTAATGTAATGTTTAATTTTGAATCAAATGCCGTAGTTACGATCAAAATGTCGTAATTTTGAAACAATTTATACTTATTATCTTTTTTTTTTTCTTTCTAGTTTTTATTTAAAAAAAAGTTCATTAAGTCCAGCACGACTGTACAAAAAAACACGGACCGTGCAAAAAACGCACGGTCTGGCCTCTAGTTCGCACGACCGTGCGCTAAAATCGTGCGTTTTGACCATTTATAGTTACCTCTCCCTTCTTTTAACATCAAAACGCACGGTCTGGCCATTAAGGCGCACGACCGTGCGTAAATATCGTGTGTTCTTAGAGTTTTTTGACAGAATCATTTACTGGCTACCTTTCATTCTACCACGTTCAAAACAAAAAAAATAAAAAACAAGGGGTTATAGATATTGCATATCTTATGGAAAATTATGTTACACACATCCGATACACAGTTTTTCCCCTTTTCCCCTAAACCATTGTCCGTGAAATGAAACCTTACAATTACTGTGGTCCAGGTGGAGGGTACTGAATGTGGAAGTGCTGCATCATTAAGTCCAGCATTTGTCCTTGCCTAAAGATCTCAGCGCCTTGCCTTTGTTGTTCGGCTTCAATCCTAGCATACCAATCATTATTTGCCGGCACTGCGTGGACTTGGTCTCCCTCCACATGCTCTTCCTCCACATGTTCACCTTGTTCCGGATTTTGGTGTGGCACATCAACATTTGTATAGAGCCAATTCTGTTGATCGAAGATGTTTGTTCTTGCAGTGTTAGGCAATGTGATGAATCTTTGTTTGTTAATCAATAGACTAAATGTTTGTCTATTATTGTCCAGAGGCCTAACCAAGTGCATCTGAACGCACATGTTCAGATCAATCTCCTTATCACCAACAATATATGGCAACTCCGATAATCTTTCTCTCAGCCCAAGCTTTATAGCAATGTATTCTATCAAACCTCCCACTACAATTTCTCCTGAATCACCCTCAGACACATGATACAAATGAAGAAGCATGTAGTGGCAGGTGTTCACCCTCTGATTCTTGACCATTGCCCAGAGCATGAAAAGCTCTCCCACTCTTACAGTTCCCGATTCCCCTCTGCCAAACAAACGTACAGGCCATGATCCGATGAATGTATCGAAAAACAGGGTTATGAATTTGGCTTGCTTTAGCAGTCCTGGCCACAAAACGAGATTGACCAGTGATTTGGGACCAGAATGCATGAGCATCAAATTCAGGTGTCCTAAGATTCTGGTTTTGAAGCATTATGAATAAACCCAACATTTTCAAAACCAAGAATAGCACAAAACTCATCCATGGTATACTCATATTGAGTATTAAACAGCCGAAATTGCACACTTTCAAATATACCGTTAGCATCATCAGGAGTAAACGAACTAAGGAACTCTAAGGTAATCCTATCACAGGTGGCATGCATTGGGGTCAAAAAATTCATCCAGCCTAACCTATTCAACAGTTCCATAACATTATCCTTAATCCCTAATTTTTCACAAGTAATAAAACATGGATACCTCGTGTTGGTCATAGGCCGTTTGGCAAGTATGTACCAGATATTCTTATTTTGTTGAGTTTGAAACACAATCCCGTGCGCATAAGTTTGAATCTCCTTTGCAACCTTTACTTTCTTCTTTCCCTTTCCACCAGAAGTTCCAATTTCATCACTGTTTCTCTTTTGGGTAGCCATTTTGATATTAATGTTTTTTTGATATTCTTATTTGATGATTGGGTTTGTGGTTTTAACTAAGAATTCTTGTTTTGGTGTTTGTTTTGGAAGATTTATGGAGGTTTGGATGAATGGGTTAAGGGTACACGAATTTGGATTTATCGTGGAAGGTTAATGATTTTTTATTATTATGGTAGATTATTGTGGATTATTGTTTAGGATTCGTTGATTTGGTGCATGTTGAATTGGGGTATAAGGAAACTGCACGATCTGTGTAAATGATTCTGTCTAAATCTCAAAAAACACACGAACTACAGGCACGGTCGTGCGCTGTACTGGCCAGACCGTGCGTAGACTGCAAAGGAAACAACACGATCTTGACGCACGGTCGTGCGCCTTACATACCAGACCGTGCGTTTTGTCTTTGTTTTTTTTTTCAATTACATAATTGATTTTAAAAACTTTAGTTAAAAAATTATCTAAACGCCTTTCCATTATCTAAGCCCCTCAATTAACTAAGAAACGGACAATATTGTTCACATAAAACTCAAGTTTTGATACACAAACAAAAAAAATAACAACTTAAAAAAAAAAAAGTTACCAACCAACAATGACCAACCTGCGAGAAAATGCACAAAAAAAAGCATCAATTTTGATGATTCTATGAGGAAGAGCACGGTCCGTGCGTTTACAAAAATCCAATAAAGCACGGTCCGTGCTTCAAACCGTGCGTTTTTTACTATTGGTGACGGTCGTCACCAAATAAATCTGGCCAACCCGTCACAATCGAAAAAAAATTTAAAGCAAGTAGCAGGTGATGAATCTACACCGTCTGAATATAAAATTATTATATCTACGGTGCAGGTTCCACTTTCCCATCCTGGGAAGCAATCCTGCTTTCCCAGGTTAAACGCAGCCATTAATTTATTTGGTTAGAATTTGTACACTACTGGAAGTGGAAAGGCTCTCAAATACACGTGTTTGTCAGCTGGTTTATAACCTCCTATTCTAAATTATCTCTATGTGCTACTAATATCGGAGGAAGTCTTGGGAAATGGATCCTCTGCAGTGATTGCAGGGTCCAGTTAAATCCAAGCCTTTGAAAAAAATTTAATGTTTAAAAATATAAATATTAAAAACTTGAAATTAAGAGAGATAATATATTTAATGGTATAGATTCTACACTGTAGAAAACTGGAGAAAAACACACAGGAGAGAATCCATTCCCGGAAGTCTTGTTCTTTATTTGGTAACATATGATCTCGAAAATTTATGGTTTCAACAAAAAGAATAAGGGGGGGATGCACATAGTTAGTCTTGGAAAGCATGACTACATAAAATCATTTGATTTTGATGAAAGTTGAACAACCTCAACACTTAGGGTGTGTTTGGTAAAAATAAGTTATAAGCTAGCTGATAGCTGAAAAGCTAGCTGATAGCTGATGACTGATAACTGATAACTTATAGCTGAAAAGTTCGTTTATTAAAATTAATGTGTTTGGTAAAATTAATTGTTGAAGTGGCTAACAATTTTACTTAATATATTTATTTTTAAATATTTTAATTAATTTCATCTTTAAAATGGTAAATGTGGTATATAAATTAAATTGTGATTTTTGTGTAATCAAACGTTTTAACTTTGATATAATAAATATTTTAAAAAACTTTTATATAATATATCTTTTTATTTTTTGAAAATTATATAGTTTTATTTGAAATTATAAATAATATATAAACTAATAGAATGTAAGAGGATCTATATATAAAAGGAAAAAAGAAAGTGCTTGGCTGTTCAGCAAACCGGAAAAGAAAAATAACATGGGTTTAGTGGTCATTTGTTTAAAAAATAATAAAATAAAAATAAAGGTTAAAAAATGGAAGAAAATGTCAAAAGCTATAAGCTATAAGCTCAAAAGCTACTTGAAATAGCATCTGGAAAAAAGCTATAAGCTAATGAAAAAAGCTTGTTACCAAACACATCTAATTTTATCAAGCAAGCTTATAAGCTAATCCAAAAAGCTATAAGCTAGCTTATTTGTGTTACCAAACACACCCTTAGCCTCTGATCTTTATTTGCACAGTTAATATTAAACCTTTGATAAATGGATTCAACATCTGCAGTGCTATTCTCTTCTAACACTACAAGAATATATAAGATTTGCTACCATAATTGTGCTAGGTAATGGTAGTGAATATCAAAATAATTAGCTAACATTTGACAAAAATTAGTTTTATTTTAATTTTTTGTTTAAATAAATTTTTGTCAAAGATCCTTTTTGTAAAAAAAAATTCTCTCAGAAACACATATCACCAGACTATCACAAATACTGATATCGCCTTCTCTGTCACCGTCGCTTACACGGTCTCCACCGTGAAACCAATCATCACCGTCGTTCGCACCTATCTCCACTGTAGCACCGATCATCGTTGTCATTCGCAACAATCTCCACCGCTTCTCCGATCTACTACACTCCATCTCTTGGTAGAAACTAGAGTTTTCTTTCTTGTCGATCTACACCGCCTTGGCCGAGAACCTCAAAATTCTCGCTGATGCTCAATCCGACGAGTTTATCGGTATCGATGGAACCTTGCATTTACGATTGAAGAATCAGTGATTCGTTCTCTCTCCAATACAATCAATTTTCTTCGGAAAGAAACCCTAAGAGTGTGTTGGGATGTGAGAATGTTTTGAGGTAATGTAATGTTTTGAGGGAATTCAAATACTTTTAGATGAATTCCATTGTTTGGATAATAATATGGAGAATTTTCAAAATGATGGAAATTTATGAAGTATTTTGTTCAAGTTAAATTTAGAGAATTTCAAATGACACATAAAAGCTAAGAATTTCAAATTCTTCATTCTTATAATTTTCAAATTTTGCATTTTGGTCCTCAAATTTTCCAAAATTTTCAAAATTGACCCCAATAAATTTACAAAAAATTGCAATTTGACCCCTAGTATTTTTTTGGAAATTATAAATTTACCTCTCAACTTATTCAAAATTATAAATTGACCCCTCAAATTTTTTGAAATTTACAAATTGACCCCTAATTTCAATTTTCAAATTTGGCCAAAAAAAAATAAAATTTATAAAAGTTGCCCAAAAATTATGACAATGAAAAAATATTTAGAAATGAAGTCAATTTAATTGAATCATTTAAATTGCCTAGAATTTTAAATTCTTCAAAATTTCTCAATTACCTCATCCAAACACACTCTAATTTTTCTATTTTCACCTCAATTTCATCTTCTATGTGACTTTTTCGAAGCTTTTCACCTGTAACCAAGCTTGTAGTCAAATTTATTTGAATTAGGATGAATTTCTTTGAATTGTAGTAAAAGTGTGTTTGTGTATGTGTGACCAAGCTTGTAGTGAAACTTATTTGAATTAGGATGAATGATCACTTTTGTTTCTAGTTTCTAGTTCAATTCATTATTGCGCAACCTAAAAACTTGTCTTAGTGTTATTCGATGTTGAAATTCTCTTCGGAGCATGTTTGAGTTGTTGTTATGCTACATCAAACTTTAGAGAACTATTGAGTTAGGGTCTGTTTGGATAAATAACTAATTTGGAGCTTATAACACAATCACTTCTCACGTTTAGCGCTTATGTATGAGCTTACATAAGCTAATTTTATAGCTAATAATAAAACAAAATTCAATTGTTTTTGTATATGATATAAGCTATTTTCGTAATTTATCTTGGAGAAATTGTGAAAATAAACTGAAAAAAGTTTATTTAAGGGGATAACCTTGTTGATTGTTGCATGAAATTAAAGATTATCCTTAAAGATTGTTGCTGGGTTTTTTTTTTTTTTTTAGATTTAAGATTGAAGATAGTTTGGTTGTTGCACATATTGAAGATTGCTCCTGAGATAATTGCAGAGCGTTTTGGGGGAATGATCTGGTAATTTTGTTATACCACTTTGCAAAGATTTGGGAAAAATTTGTAAAATCAAAATAGTGAATTTGAGAGAAAGAAGAAGACCAAGAACATAGACACATGGCAGCGACGCTTATGCATGCATGCATGGTGATAGGGAGGGGAGGGGAGGAGATATCTACCTGATGTGTAGAATAGGGATAAAAAGAAAATATTGGGGAGCTAAAGACTTTGTTTGCGACTTTTGAGAGGAAGGGAGGGGAGGAGGTTTGGAAAAAAAAATGAAAGAGCAAGTAGAAGAAATAGATAACATTGAGAGGATAAGACTTTGGGGATTCATTTTTCTTCATAGTACAAAATTCTCATCATTTGAAGAACTCAAAAATTGTATTGAATGAGGGTTTTAAAGCGTTTTAGAGGGTTTACATGAATTCTTCAAATTTAATTTATATAGTTATAATATTCTTAAAATTAAAAAAATACTAATCATAAGTAATGATTTATCATTTTCTAAAAAAATATTCTTTCAAAAAGTGTGAGATTTTACGATTTGCACCTATATTTCAACCCTCCAAAGCCCTCCCCTCCCCTCCCCTCCAAACTCCTAAACAAAGCCTAAGAGATATTGAGGGGGATTAAAAAGAAATTATATTTTCTGCCTTTAAATTTTCAAAAACCGGTTTTAATTGTGAGTTGTGAAAATTTTCAAAAACCAAAACTTACACTAAATTTACTTTTCAAGAATTAAACCCCATATATGCATTTAAATCAGAAAAGGAAAAAAGAACGGACCTTCATTTGTGACACCATATAGCAGCGAAAATTCCAATTTTGAGAACAAAATATCATCGAATTAGGTTCATGGGGTTTGAAATTGGGAGAAAGAGAAACATAATATCATCGAAAACAAATCTCAATAAATAGAGAAAAACAATTTTTAAATTGAGTGAAAAACCAAATAAACCAAATTTGACCTAAACATGTTTTGGTTTTTAAATTAGCTTTTAAAACCAAAAACCAATGGCCCCTAAGTAATGAAATGATGTGTCTTGGTTTGCCTTATATCAAAGGATAACTAAAATGTGCCAAAATTGGATAAATTAATAAAATAAATAAATGGTTCAATTTAATACTTTTTACTTAGTAATAGTCCCTACCATTTGGAATAAGAAACTAGTAAACCACAAGAAATCACAGTGCTAAAAAAATTTCTTATTGCAACATCTCTCTTCTAGTTTCTGATCCGCTAGCAATGCAATGAAAGATAAATTACTACAATTGGCAAATAATTGTATCCTTATAGCAGGAAAAATGCACTTCCTTATAAATAACCATGCTTCAATGTAGATCAACATCACCTTCTTTAAGTCTCTTTGAAATACGCTCATAGTACTTCTTTTGCTGCTCCAAAAATCAGAATAAATTTCAATATATATTTCTAAGACTAATGTAGGACAGAAATGTATTAGATTTCATGCATGAAAAATTTTAGAAGAATGAAACATACCTTTTCTGACACAGAGGGACGGACTTTAGTCAGTACTACATAAAAATGCCTAGCCTTGACGGTCAATGTATCGCTTGTTCTCTCGGTTGTGGCTAGCTTTTCTTTGAGAGCAGCCAATATTGCTTTGTCCATCTAATGGAGAAGAAAATCAGTAAACGTGTAAAATAAACTTGCACATGGCATCATTGCTAGTAAAGCAAGGATGAAATTGAGCAAAGATTGAATCGAGCAACATCGAAATAGATCAGAGACAAAAAAAAAAAAGGGCAGCTTTACCGTTACAAGTAGAGAGTTTGTTTGAAATATTTGTACCCGTAACATCATTGTTACATGGCAACAACCTAACCGTTGCGCCAAGGCTCACCCTCTAAATAGAATAGAGACAACACAAGAAATGAAAAATAGATCAGAGACAAACCAATGCAGCAAGATCAGCACCACTAAAGTTTTCACAGGCTTTCAATCTTCCAATGGAGCTCAAATCCACACTGGCATCAATAGGCATAAGCTTAAACCTTGCACGAGTTTTACTTACGCCTTGCAAGAGCTTCCTTACTCCTTGCAAGAGCTTTTAAGATCGAAACACGGTTGTCTGGGCTTGGAAGAGAAATATAAATATGATTACCAAATCTACCCGGCCTTAGGAGAGCACTGTCCATCACCTCAGGCCTAGAAAATGAAAATTTGAGCAAATACAACATGATGTGAAGTAGAATAACTAAAGAAATGATGATGAACAAAAGGTACCTATTTGTTGCACCAATCACGAAAACACCTTTGCATTGCTCTGCGCCATCTAACTCAATAAGCAACTGCAATTTGATATAAATGAAAAGAGTTAGAAGTCAATCTGACAATATCTTTCATTCCAAAAACTAGAAATTGTTTTACCTGTTTCAAAACTCCGTCAATAACCCGTCCACCTTCATTACCATGTTTTGATGTCAAAGCATCCACCTGAAAATGTAACATAAATAAATCTTATATTCAAACTTCTAAGTATATTAGCATGCAGTCATTCTACAACAAATTTGGTTTGCTGAGAATTCGTATAAGCTCGTCACCAACCAAGGAAATTAATAACATCTAACTACACATGCCTTGTACATATGCTTACCAAACAAGCAAAAATAAATTCCGCAAACATGCACAATGATCGCAGCGCATGTAGGATGGGTGCGGAAGGTTTACTTAACAAATAATATGGAACCGAATAACAACAGAGAGCAATGGTAGTATAAGCATTTTTTTCACTTGCAGAAATCAAAAGAATATGTCATATATAATATACAAAATTTAACCAACATTTTTGTGAAGAGAGAACCACAGACCTCATCAAAAAAAAGTATACATGGTGCGCATGCCCTTGCACGATCAAATAATTTCCGGACTTCACGCTCGCTTTCTCCAACATATTTATTTAGAAGCTCAGGACCCTAAGAACCCGACAAAAGCAATTAAAGTATTCAAAACTAATTCATCGTATGAGACAAAGCAACATTCTACAAACCAGACTAAAGAAAAATGGATGGAATACTTAGACAGACCTTAATATAAATGAAATGAGCTCCTGCCTCATTGGCAACAGCTTTGGCAATCAGTGTTTTACCGCATCCTGGAGGCCCGTAAAGCAAAAACCCCGTGTCACGATCCAACCCAAGTCCCTGAAATGAATAAGTCCAATAACACTTACCAGTGGTCCTAAAATTGTAATACTGCTCTTGATACTCTGGGACATGACAAAAATGAGCTGACTATGTACACAGATTTGGATGTTTTTAACAACAATTTTGAAAACTAGTTTAGCTGATGAATTTGAACAAAGTAAATGTATAAAACAACAATTTGATATAAGAAAAAATAATACAAATTTGGCGGTCTGTTCTCACTCTTTTGGTTTGGAATCCAAACCTCGCACACCCCTAAATTCATTCACAACCTTTTTATTTACAGCTACAACTTGCTATTTTTAATTAACAGAGAAAAACTCAACTGAATGATTTGGTTGTATAGAGGAGAGGATAGAAAATGTATAAAAGCCGACTTGACTATATGATATTATTTTCTTTCTAAACTGCTTGATCCATTAATTGACGCCAAATAACAGAAATTGCATTAAAAAGTGTACTATTTAAAATCACCTCATAAATCTCGGGTTCTTTTATACGCTTTAGAATGTTGGAATCAAAACTTTCTCTTGCATCATCAAGCGCACCAACATCTTCCCATTTAACATCAGGAATGGGAGAGAATCCTTCTCTTGTTAACAAAGGTTGTACCATTTTGATTGCTTCCTGTATAATTACCTCGGATAAATAAATACGATGATTTGAATATATATATATATATACACACAAAAATTTGGATAGGACTTCCTTCTAAGACTACAATACAAGTCCAGTAACAGCAATGTTTTCAATTTTATAGAGGATAAGACTTCCTTCCAAGCACAGGATAGTAAAACAAATCTATAAAAAGGCTACAAGGGTGAAAATTTAAAAACACTAACATTAGTTTAAAACGGTAAAATGAATAAACAAATCTAGAGCACCTCAAAATCGGACATTTTGATTGCAAATTTATTTATTTCTTGAGGCGACCAAGTTTTCTTCCACCTGACTATATTAGGTTCACTCATAAGATCTTTAGATGATTCGCGATTCCTTTCATTAATTATCCTTTCCAATGCTAGCTCGCCAGCTTTGCCGACCAGAGCTTCCAAATCAGCACCAACAAATCCCGGAGTAGACCTGGCTATCTTTTGCAGATCAACCGAACTGTCAAACTTGTCACTACAATTTCGAGTATGCACAAAAAGGATCTCCTTCCTGGCAGATTCATCGGGTATGCCAACAAGAATCTCTCGAGCAAAACGACCTGACCTTCTCAAACCACGGTCAATAGCTTCTATCCTATTTGTGGCTCCAATTACAAGAACATAACCAGCAGATTCATCAGAACTCACTGAATTACAAGCTTCTTCCATGCAAGTTAATAACTGTGTCACAATTCGTGTCTCCGTCTGTCGCTGTGAATTCTCTCTTTTCGAAGCAATTGCATCAATCTCATCAATAAAGATAATTGATGGAGCAGTCCTCTTTGCTTTAGAGAAAAGCTCTCTAATATTTTCTTCAGATCCACCTAGTCAATAAAGACACAAACATACAAGAAAACAAACATTGATGAATCATCTAATAGTAGTTGTGGAAACAATGACGTGCAATAACAAATGCACAAGCATTTCGCGGTGGCTAGCAAAATAATTTGAAACTTTATTCTCAAAAAAATGTAATAAATGCAATTTAGACTAAGGGTCGGTGCTGATAAACTTCTTACAAGTTCGTATTTATAGAAATAGGAATTTATAAAAATAGAAATATGAAAAGAATCATATAACAACTATGAGGATTCTATAAATTGATGCCAAACAGATTAGAAATTTGTTTGCAAACCCCTATCGGGGACATTGACAATGAAGAAGTAACTTAAGTAGACCACTAATCTATCATTTACATTCATTGCTTCACAAGTTGTCATTATTTGCATTTGATTAAAAAGAAGCTGCAAGAGAGCTTTGCCCGTTAGCAAATTGAATGTTGCAGTGCAATATCACATTTTTATTTCCCTATGCAGTCTTGCAGTGCAATCTAGTCTAGTCTAGTAAACATAAGGAAAAACAGAAATGTCATTTGGACAACAAAACTGCTGCCCACAACCATACATATCTAAGTTGTTAATCTCGGATAGCTGTGCATACCGGCCACCTATAAAACTGGGATAGCAGTTTTGTAGAAAGCGGGAAAGCCGCTATTCTAGTATATTTTTTATATTTACTGAATTGGTCCCTTAAGTTATTTGTTGGTTACAGTTTGGTCCCATAAGTTATTAACGTTACAATTTGGTCCCTTAAGTTAGTCTCCGTTAGTCAATTAAATCCCAACCGTCAAAACCGTTAACCCAATGTCTAAGGTGGATACACATTGCAAGTGGTGCACCAAAGACCTCGTTAATTTGATTAATATTAACCGTTTGATTTTTTTTTCTCAAAATAACAATCATTAGATAGTGCATGTCTACTAAATCATATAGTGCACCACCAACACCTAAGTTTTTTCAACTTTCTTCGTCTTTTTCCCTCTTCCTCTTCATCCCTATCTTCTTACATTCATACATACCCAGAAAAAAAAACAGATAAATAAATTTTTATCATCTTCAACAACACTTCATCTTCATCCCATCTTCATACATTTATAAAAAAATTCAAATATACCCAGAAAAAAAACAGAAAAAATAAATTCTCCAAAATTTATTTTTCCAAAATTTCTCCTTCTTCCTGCTGCAACAACAACAACAACACATCAAAATTTCTCCAAAATTTCAAAAAAATACCCTTCTCTTCCTCCTTCCTGCTTCCTCATTCTCTTCTCTCTTCTGTTCTCTCTTTCTCATTCACAAAACCAAAAACAAAATAAACACACAACATCGTACCCTTTGTCCCTCTTCTCACCGAATCAACAACAACACAACATCATCATTTGAAAATCAATTAAAACCACATACCCTTTTTAATTTCCTCAAATAACAACAAATCATTAAACATCTTTAATGGATCTGTTATTTTTTTCGTTTGAAAAATGATGGGGTTATGAAAAACGACAGTGGGAAAAACGCCATTGATGTGTGCTTGTGCATTTTCATGGTGGGAAATTTGAGTGACCCATTTTGAGGAAGCAGATGGGTCTGATTAATAAGGCATTTTGGTGTTTGATTTTGGTTTCAAAATCAGTATTTGATTAAGGGATTCAAAAGGCTTTTTTTGTGAGAATATGTAACTGGATTGATTTTAGTGTTAGTGTGTGTGATTGTGGTTTCTGGTTTTGTGAATGAGAAGGAGAGAATAGAAGGAGGAAGGACGGAGGAAGAGAAGGAAAAAAGAAAAGAGATGCAATTTTGTTTTTTGGGTTTTAATTTATTTTTTTGGATTTTTTTCTGGGTTTGTTTAAAAATCTTTAAAGAATGCAAGAAGATGTTCATGAAGATGAAGAAGAGAAGCATGGAAGAAGATGAAGAAAGGTATAAAAAATTAGATGTTGATGATGTACTATTAGATCAGGTAGACATGCATGATCTAATGGTTGTCATTTCGAAAAAAGATCAAACAGTTGATATTAAACAAATTAATGAGGTCTTTGGTGGACCACTTACAATGTGTACCCACCTTAGACATTGGGTTAACGGTTTTGACAGCCGGGATTTAATTGACTAACGGAGACTAACTTAAGGGATCAAATTGTAACGTTAATAACTTATGGGACCAAAATGTAACCAACAAATAACTTAAGGGACCAATTCAGTAATTAAGCCTTAGTACTATAAACATAGGCCCAAAAGTCTTCTTCCTCATGAAAGGCGGTCACAAATGAGCTATTCATACGCGATTTTGCCACGATTCAAGACCATTAACACTGCAATGGTTAAACGCATGTAGCAAGCACCAAGTTCACACCAGCTATCCGCTCTGCGATTTCATGCTTGCAGCTTTTAATCGCATAGGTACATACATATACAAGGTTTGCATAGTATTTGACTTTTTTTATTACTTTTCTCTCTCTCCCAATCATATCCGTAGTTATAAGTAGTGTATTTTAATACAGTGTTGGATGACATTCACTTTTGGCCCTTTAACTGGATTATTAGGTTAAGATTTAACCATCTTTAAGCGCTTCTCTACTCCAATATCAATTTTTATGTTAATTTTGTCAGACGACATGCCAACACGGCTGCTCACATATTAGCAAAAGTGGACGTTAGGAATAATATGAGTTGAGAATTTCCATTCGAAAAAGAAAAAAAATAATATAAAAGAGCATCTAATAGTTCAAACGGATTCGGATTTCCTTATTTGCCAAAATCTCGTGTACATGCAGTCACCACGTATTTAACTATTGGATCAAGATTGAACAAAGCAGATCTAAATGTCGCGGTGTTAATTTTTCAAAAAAAAAAATATAAAAACTTCGTTTGAAATCTGCATTGTCCGATCTTAATCCAACGGTCACCAACATCACGAGTCTGTGAATGCGGGATTTTAGCGACAGAAGGGAATCCAAATTCTCCTCCTAACCTAGCAGCCTTATGCTTAATATTAATGAAATTTAACACAAAAATAATGGAATTAAAGTTGAAGCAAAATAACATATACTCACCGGTGACACGAGAAACAACATCAGTAGCAGAAATAGGATAAAAAGGAAGTTCAGTTTCATTAGCAATAGCATGAGCAAGTCTAGTTTTCCCACAACCAGGTGGCCCATGCAACAAAATTCCCGTCAATGGTTTCAAACCTAACTGTTTACACAACTCAGGGTAACACAGTAAATTAAGAGGCACTTCCAATTCCTTCTTTATCTTCTCCATCCTATTTCCTGCTAAATCTTTAAACATCGGCCCTTTCTTAACATCACCACTGCCGCATCATCAGCAGCATCATCCTCATCATCTTCAGAATCAGATTCATCAATCTCATGTCTCTTTCGAGAAGCATTTCTTATTCTTTCATGATCATCATCAGAATCAGACCCAGGATCATCAATCCTACGTCTATTTCGATAAGAATAATCAGATGAAGTTTGCGTGCTCTTTAATTCATCATTTTTCATTATTTCATTATCATCTTCATCATCTTCAGAATCATCATTCTTACGTCTCTTTCCAGAACTATGATCATGATCATCTTCAGAATCATCATCTTCAGAATCACGTCTCCTTCGATAACTATATGAAGTTTGATTGTTATTGGAAGAAAGAAGAGCTTTGCGAACCGAAAAAAGAAGAGTTTGAAACTTCATTCGGTGATAACTGGAGTAAGTTGAACGGAGATGGTCGACGATATCATCAGCAGTGGAGAATTTTGATTTGCATGAATCGCTTCGACGGAGTAGGGTTTGTTGTAGAAACCTTCCTCTTCCTCCTCCTCCTCCGATTGTTCTTGCCATTTCCGCTTGTGTTCGACAAAAGCAGTTTTTTTTTTTCTTCTGTTTGTAGCATATCGAATTTATAGTGTCGGATTAGGGTTTAACACTTTAACGGCGTTATTAGTTTTTTTTTTGTTCGGAGCGGCGTTGTAAGTTTCGGTCAACTAGAATTAAAACCTGCCCACGGTTTTCCTTTAAGCACTCTAAAAAAAATTATCCCAGTCAAAAAAATTGATTTTACGTAGATTTTTTTTTTGTGTGTTAAATTTTATCTCTTTTTATTATTATTATTACAAAGAGGCCTAAGCCCAATTTAAATTTTATCTTTGCATATGAGTTTATTTCAATTATGAGACATATTTATTAAAAAAATAAAATATGATAACTGACATTGTAAAATAATTTTAGACCGTCATCTAATAGAATGCATTCCGTCAAATCAACCAACTACAATCCACTTTAATGGTACCATGTAGAAAATTAGATTTATATTGGATATCAGTGTCAAATTAATTTTTATATTGGATATCAATGTAAAACGACGGAACATATTTATTAAACTCTATTAAATATTTTTTTTATCAAATTTAATTTTAATTAATGTTACTTATTTAACTTAATTGAAGTTTTAGTTCTTTTATTTTCACCATTATGTAAAATTGGTCTTTGTTTCTAACCGACTAGAAGCCCAATAACATAAGGCCCAATAAGCCAAAGCCCAAGGCAAACAAGGCTAAGAACGGTGGAGGAGCAAATGAAGCCCTGTGCGGATCAGCACGCCTTGGCTTCATCTCCCCCGTACACGCCATCTCATATGGCTCCCTAAGATGATGCGGCACTTCACGGAAGGCGTTAGTTTCCTCCACGCCTATATAAGTGTAACATCCCGCTCAAGACTCGAATATTTATCAGTGTTGAGACGATGTGTCAGAGATACTTTTAAGGAAGGACATTTAAGTAATTTTGAGGGTTTAGGCTATAAAAGCCTTTTATCCCCAAAATTTCCTCATAATCTTCATTCATTTATCTCTCTAAACATTTCTCTCCAACCTCTCTCTATTCTTCTCTCAATTTCCCTCATTCAATCATTCCAACTATCAAACTATCCATCAATTTCCATCCCAATCTCTTAGCTTCTACTTGCAAGCACCTCTTTTTGGAGTTTTCAAGACAAGAGAAGATTGAGGAAGCAAGAAAGGAAGAAGAAGCAAGCTAGGGTTTGAGGCTACAATGAGACCGGGCACGAGGCCGGCAAGGACCTTCCATTGGGGGGCAAATAACCTATTTTGAGTGACTAACATATATATTTATATGGTTTACCGGTTTTACTTAACCGTTTTGCAGGACGAAAAACAAATCATACATTGACCAGACGAGTTAAAGCAAGGCAGACAAACGCCAAAGTACAACCACCAAGTCCTACACTTCCACACCTTAGTCTTCTTTCATTGCCTTTACATATATTTATACTTTAGCATCCAGCTAACCTTGCAGGTGTAGCCGGTCACGAATACTTCTTGTCTCTGCATGACTTATGCCGTCTTGAGAGCGCCTTGATAGAGCGTCTCGCATGATTAAGCCATTGTGCCATATAGGCATCAACGACTTGGGGGGCAACTGTTCTGGACCGGCCAGAAGGCCAAATCCACTTAGCAAGACCCAATTACATGGGAAAGCCCAGTAAGGCTCCAAGCCCATTACATTCCCTCATGCCTATATAAGGGGGACTCCACCACAAATCCAAGTAAGTTCATTCTATCACAAAAACCTCACATTCTCCTTGTTTCCCACCTGACTTGGGTGTCGGAGCACATGTGCAGGTACCACCCCCTTCCGTCTCACCGACAACGGGGTTCCTTCCATGGATTCCGGCAAGATTCTTCAACAATGAAACATCATCTTCATCAATCCGTCATCAACTGTGAGACGATCTATCTTCGTCTGGGTATCATCTTTACTAGACATATAAGATATTAATATTTTTTTTTATCATAGGATCATATACCACGATATTTAAAAATAGGGAGACCAAGTTCAAAGATTTAAAAATAGGGGGACCAAATCCGCAAAATGGTGAAAATAAAGAGACAAAATTTCTTCAGCAAGAATACAACAAGTAACATGATGGAGAAGTTGAAGGTAATTTTTCAAGTAATGGAAAGCATATGCTCTAGAAAATACTTGGACTTCCATCAATGATCGGGATGAAGAAGACAATTTTCAGTCACCAACGAAATTGCATTTGGAGGATTAATAAATGGTCCAACAAACATTTGTTAAAAAATGTAGAGAGGTACTTATAAAATTTAGGCTTATTTGGTCCCCTAAATAATTTTCAGTTTTCATTTTGGTCCCATATCTAGAAAAATCAACATTTTGGTCCCCTTGTTTTTTCTCCGTTATTCAAAAAGGTCCCTGGCTGTTAACTTTAACCCCAAATGTCTATGGTAGACCAACCTTAAGAGTGGTACACCATAGATCCTATTAATTAATTTGATTTAAACCGTTTGATCTTTTTTTTAAAAGGAGAACCATTGGATTACGCAAGTCTATGTTATCTTACGGTGAGTCGACAACAGCTAATTAATTCTCTCTTTCTTCATCTTCTTCCTCACTCTTGTTCATCATCTTCAACATCACATTCATCAACACCATCATCATCTTCATCATTTACCCAGAAAAATCCAGAAACATCAACCATCATCATCAACAACATCAACATCATCACCATCGAATCTAAAAACAACCAAATCAAAAACAAAAACAAAGATGAATCCAAAATTTTGAATAAAAAACAACCCCGAATTCTCCTCACGTTGAATCCAAAATCTGAATCATGAAACACAAAGATGAAGAATCCAAATCAAAATCAATACAAAATCCAAACCCAGTACTGTGGCACAACAACAACACCAAACCCAGAACCCCAGATCAAAACCCAACAAGATTACCCACAAAACGAAACCCAAACACAAACCAACATGAATCAACAGCCACAAATCATGAAACAAGAAATCGTGCATGGACGAACACAAACCAGAGCGAGCATTCTGAGCAAACGACCACACAAAGGCAAAAAACCGGAAGCAACAATGGGGGAGGGAGGTGAGCCACCGTAAGAACCGGCGGTGGCCGGTGTTTGATCCATCAAGAGGTTACTGTTCATCGAGTTCTTTCTCCCCAATCAGTTTTAGATCTCCCCAGAAATTCAATGGCACAAACTAAACCTCACCATGACAATAATAAAGGATATGGGTTTTTGAGATTAATGAGATGAATTAGGGATTAGTTCAATTCGAGAGGGGGAATTTATTGATGTTGTGAGGGGATTGGATTCAAAGTGAGGAAGAAATGGAATGGGAGAGCAGAAGAGGGAAGAAATGGAACGGGAGAGCAGAAGAGGGAAGAAATGGAACGGGAGAGAAGAAGAAAAGGGAAGGGAAAATGAAATGAAAGAAAAGGGAAAATGAAATGAAAGAAAAGGAAATGCACAAAAAATATGGATGAAGAAAGGGAAAATTATGGGTTTTTTATTTTTTTCTGGATTTTTTTTATGAATGTTGGTGAAGATGATGAAGAAGTTGAGGGAAGAAGATGAAGAAAGGGAGAATTAATTAGCTGTTGTCGATTCGCCGTAAGATAACATAGACCTGCGTAATCCAATGGTTCTCCTTTTAAAAAAAAGATCAAACGGTTTAAATTAAATTAATTAATAGGATCTATGGTGTACCACTCTTAAGGTTGGTCCACCATAGACATTTGGGCTTAAAGTTAACAGCCAGGGACCTTTTTGAATAACGGAAAAAAACAAAGGGACCAAAATGTTGATTTTTCGAGATATGGGACCAAAATGAAAACTGAAAATTATTTAGGGGACCAAATAACCAAATAAGCCTAAAATTTATTGTACAATTAATACCTACCTACTGTATGAGTGTTTTTCTTTTACTGTCAATTTTGGGATATGAGATTTAACGCATGTTAAATTGTTTTTGGTGACGATCTAATAGAAACAATGGAAGAGGAATCAAGTGGTTGAATTGGGATCATTTAACCTGGAATGCCTTGTAACCAACCATGATAGTATTGTAGCACAAATTTTTAAAGCTAAATACTTTATGTATGGGGGTTTTTAGGGGCGCTCGGATCATAACCCAAGCTTTCTTTGGCATAGTATCCACATTTCATATGTGGAGTTAACTTTTCGGACAGGTGTGTCCATTGCAAAAACACTTATGAAAATGAATGGCATATCTTCTTTGGGTGTAGCAAGTTACATGAAATTGAAGTGTGGAGTGCAACTGGCTTAGTGACGGTCTTTCAAGGCTTGTTAAACGTGGTTATGCATTTTTTTTTCCAAATTCTGGAGCTGATGCCTCAAACGCAATTGTAAAGTTTTGCTATGACATTTTTGTATATATGGAACCGTCGAAACAAACCTATGGGATGATGAGGAAGTAAGGCCAGTTCAATTGGCACATGACTGCTTAGTTAATTGGTAGTGCTCGTGGGGTTATTATGTAGCACAGGCTGAAGAAGTGGGGATTAGAAGGACAATGCAGCAGCATTGGTCTAAACCTACAGCGAGACATATCAAATGTAACGTTGATGCGACAATTTTTCAGGAACGAGACTGTATTGGTGTGGGAATATGAGGTTGAAGCTTGGAGTTTAAGGGAAGCAATTTCACCTAACAAATTAGGAATTACGAGTATAATTGCAAGCTTGTGGTCGACAGTATCAACGGTGTTCTTAATTCCCACTATGAATTTGGTGCTATTTTACATAATAGTTTGTTTCTTTGTAATTATATCTATACTCTTGTACAAGTTTTGTTACGACTTAGGAGACAAACAATGTCGCTCAACAATTAGCAAGGGCATCCGTGTTATATGCTAGTCACCAAGTATTTAATTATATCTCATCTTGTATTGAAAATACTATTTTGAATGAAATGAGATAAGTTGTTTTCTGACCAGAAAATAAATAGATTTTTTTATAATACAAATAAAACAGCAGATTGTTTATTTATCACAATAAATGGAACATAATTTAAAAAAATCATCTATCATAAATAATTTTAAAGAAAAACTGCAAACACATTACCATTTAAAGTAATCTGTAGATAATTTTTAAATTCTCATTTCAGAAAAGTGAATTTTTTAAAAAGTAATTATTTTTAAGAATCAGCTGTAACAAACAGGCCCTTATAGTGTAGGTTTGCCTCTGCATCTCCTTGAAAGCAGAAACTAGCGTTCAAATAAGTCAAAACACAAAAAAGCATAAACGTATAGGCAAACACATTATTAAACGTGTAGCTCTGCTCAGAATCCTAACTAATCTATCTTCACCTTTCAAAGTTTAAAACATCAAATAGTCCAAATTGACAGATATCCAGATTCAGAACCATATATTTAATACGGCGAATTAGAAAGCCAGAACGAAAGCACAAACACCGAATTACTCTAAATTTCCTCTTGCACATGTTGATCTATTCCTGAAAAGACTCAACAAAAAGGTCATTTTTCATCTCAAGAACTTGAGATCTCAACTTTGCTTGCCAGGTCTAGGAGGCCCAAAGTAGTTTGTCATCAATCCCATTAAAGAAAACCTGGGTTTCAGATAAATATCAAGTCAACAACAGTTTTGACAATGAAAGAAATTAGTGTGAAATTTACGTTACTTGAATATTTAGTAAAACCATTAGATATCATGTTCACCGAAAGGTAAAGGAATTAAGAAAATAAAATGCAAGAATCACTATCTTACACAAAAACTTGAGTGATTAAGGAAATATCCAAGATTAACAATAATTCTGGAGATAGCAGAAATTAATTATAGAATGCTTCCTGTTGTCAAAAATAAAAAATTATAGAATGCTTCCTGTTGTCAAAAATAAAAAATTATAGAATGCTTCCTTGAGACATTCTCCATAGAATGTATCTAAACTTTATATTAATACCCCAATATTGTGTTCTTACTGAATCATTAAAACAGGAACAAAAAATCTATATGGTATTGAATATTTCATGCAGATACAAGTTATCGAACTCCAGTATTTTTATCATTCAAGGAATATAACTTATAACTTATAAGTTACAAATCAGTATTTTTTTCTTTCTATAATGACAAATAGACTATTTTTGTGTTATAGACATCATATCCTAGATGCCCATACTTGAACAGGATATGTTATAAGCTTTTGCAAGTGTCCCTGTGTTCTACAACGACAAGAACCTAAGCCTAATTGATGAACCACACCTGTTTCACTCTAAGATCCAATTGGATTGCAGATGGTTGTTAAGGTAGTAACCTTGATTTCCACCAAAGTTGGGGAATAAGAGAGAATATATTTCTTGATAGCATTACAGTTAGTGCAGGAAAGTCAAATCACTAGAGGCAGAGGAAGACTTAGAAAAACTATAAAAGAAACTATTAAGAAAGATTTAGAAATTAATGAGTTGGACCGAAAAAATGGTTTATCATAGACATCATGGCATAATTTGATCCATGTAGCCGACCCCCACTTAGTGGGAAAAGGCTCTTTTACTCTATAACTTCTAATGCTTAGTTAGTTATGCTTAGCTATCTTTTAAGTTTTGTTATGCTTAGCTGAAAAAGTTAGTTGGGTTATTCTTAGCTGAAAAAGAAAGTTAGCCTTAATCAAGTTTATAAATACTGGGTGTATCTTCTGGATTCAGCATCATGCAGCAATTCATTTTTCAGTAATAATTTATAAACACTTTCTCTGATTCTCTCAGTAATAATATTTTTGACTTATGGTTAATAAAATAACTTATCTCCTTAAACATGGATTACGCTGAACCAATTCTACAATATTCAATCCTACCATTAGTAATCTATGCACCAGTTCCTGTGTACCAGTTCACATTTCTCTTGTGACCTGGATCATTATGAACCTGCGGTACACATTCCAGATTGTGAACAGGGATAATTCCGTTCCTCACATGACACTGACATCTGACATTTCCGTAGACAGACGAAAAAGTGAAAGATCAAGGAGAAAGAAACTAAAAGAAGAAAACAATGGAAGATGAGCGCTACAGCAGCTGAAGTGGTAGAAAAGTTGATGACCAATTGAAAAGAAGAAATTTGGAAGATGAAAGAGTGAAGTTCAGCCTTTTTTTGAACCAAAAGTTGAAAGAGTGAAGTTCAGACCAACCATCCGAGTTTGGTTGATGGATAAATTGCCCCCCAAATACTAGATCTGACGCCTGACGGCATCTTCTCAAAGTACTCACAGCCTTCATTAGCTTCTATAAATCTGACATGCCTATGTATCAAATTTAGGTACCCCCATTCGCTCCCCCTTGAAACTGTTGACATGTGGCATCATGGACCCACTTAGTCTAAGTTTAAAGACTCACTCCAAATCAGAACAATCTGTTTTCGTTGGATCTATGGGCAGCTAAGTTGATAATTTAACACATTCATAATAATTAACGTGACCAAACATTCAGCCAGGTAAAAGGAAAACAACCAAAACATACAAACTCTTCCACCCAATCATAAACCCCACTTTCATATCATATTCACCAGAACATTTCAGCTAACACATTTGAGCTAATCTATTGGCATAAGCATTTGTAATACTTGTAGAGAGTTTACAGAAACAACTTATGAATGTACATAAGCTGTTTTTAGCTTTACTTCTATACGCTCTTCAAGATAGGGTATGAAAGCAACTTATAGCTTATATGAAACATTTATGAAAACACATTGTATTTATTTATCTTATGTTATAGAAACAGCCAACACACAAGAACTTTAGATGATAAACATTTATGCTATAAGAACTTAATTAAGCTTGGGAGTTGGTTAGATGGATAAAACGATGCCGTAATTCCCTGTTATATTTAAAAAAAAAAGACAGCTTAAACTTCAAATCTCACTTAATGGTTTAAACCCATATTTTTAACTATAATTTAATGCACTCCTTCCCAAATTTAAGAACCATTTTCCCTTTCTTTTGTTTTTTGCTCTCATTTTTAAAATTTTCGACACACATAATCAAATAATAAACCATCAATTTAGTCTCTAAACTATGTAGATATAATAAGTAGTCTCCTATGAAGCACAGATACAGACACGGACACCGGACACGACACGGACTGACACACCGTCACCGTTAATAATTTGAGAAAATCACATAATTAAGTGTAGTTATATGTGTCGGTATCGTGTCGGTATCGGACATCGACGCGTGTCCGACACTGGGACACGCCTAATCCGAAGAGTGCGTCATAGGTAGTCTCTAAAGTATCTAAAATCAGTCAATTCAGTCCCTGCTATTTAAGATCTTATGAATAAATTGACGGTTTTTTAAATACTTTAGGGACCAAATCGTCGAATTTCAAATAGTTCAAACTACTTATTATATTCATATAGTTAATGACTAAGCACATGTTTGGTTGCAATTTTGGAGGGTCAAAGGTGAGTCAAGAGGTTGTAGAATTGATTTTATTTTGTTGTAGAATTGATTCTATTTCTACTTGAAGCTAGAATTTGTATCCTTTGACTTCTACAATTGTTTTTAGACTTAAATTTATTGTTAAATACATCCAAACATAAATCACTTTACACTGAGTCACTTTTATTTGGAATCAACTTTACTTCAATAATTCAGTAAAAGTCGACGGTTAAAGATTACTTATTCCACAATTAAAAGTATAGATCTTGCACGTAAAAATCATCGAGTTGAAAGAACAAAAATATAAATAAAAAATTTCGAAGCTTACATCATAGCCATCATAACTTGTTTAAGATCATTTTCAACATTCCTCATATTAACGATGGATTGAGCACAAAATATGAGAGCCAACCACGAACCCAGCTTATACTAAAACAATAATAATAAGATTAATTAATGATCGATAGATCAATCAAAATTAAAAGAAAAAGAGATCTATGATATATAAATACGAACCCTGAACATAACGCCGGCGACGCCGAATAAGACGGCGATGAAACCGGCGTAATCGATCGGAAGATCTTGTGGAGCAATCACCGGTGGTACGTATGGCTTCGCCGATGATGGCTGACGTGGATCGCTCCCATGCGATGACATCTTCTCTCGTCTTACTCTCTCACTGTAGTTTTCTCTTTACCTATTTTACTTATAACAAAGTTTTTTTTTAAAAATTGTTTGTTATGGGAGAGGTCGTGAGATAGAGAGGATATATCAATTGTTTGTTGTAATCGTAAATGAAATAAGATAAAATCAAATAAGGATTTGGAATTTACTATAAACATGTCTTTTCTAATTTTATAATCTTATTATAATAGTTTTTAACGTGGTATTGATGTTGAATGTTCATCAACAATCTCTCACCTATATCAGCTTTATTATTTGTTTTCGTAGTTTAAATTTTTTACACGTTAGACGTGAAGCCAACCAATTTGCTCATTATTTAGCTAAATATGCTTTTTATAACTAATCGATTTACCCGTGCTATAGCACGGGTAACGCGGCGCAAGCGCCGCGCAAGGACAATTTAATTAGTTGTCCAATTAGGAAAAATGTTGAGAAATTTGTTAGGCATATATATGAAAATATAGGAAAAAAATTCGAATTCCAATTAGTTGGATAGATATCATTAAAAGAAATGGTAATAAAAAAATTTTAAATGATCGATAACATTAACTGGATTTATATTAATAACATCGATTACATTAGAATTTAGCAAATTGTAAGAACATGATAATGACAATATTAAAAATGTTGAGAAAATTTGAATACAATAACGATGTTTTTTGCCATGATTGAGTCACACTTAAATTCTAGAGGACAGTTTGGACCGATTTGATTTGATGAGCAGAAGGTTGTCCATCCACGTCCAATAATTACAGTCGTTGCATTTGTCCGAGGATCATTTTGGAATAACAATTTGCAGATAGTGACGGTGTTTGATGGTCCACATAATCTGAGGTTTTTGTGGTTTTTTAGTTGTAAAAAATTTGCAAGGTCAGGTGGTAAAATCTGAAAAAAGACATGAATATAAGAGATAATTTGAAGAAATGAAATTGTATAAGTTTTATCATTTTGAAGATGGAAAATCTTACCAATCTAGAAATGAGTGGATATTTGTTTGGAACTGTGACCTGAAATGTTAGATCTCGAGTAATGCAAGTAGTCAATCTATGGAAACGTGGATACTCATTTGTTGGCGTAGAACCATTGTAAATTTGGGTTTGGAATACACTATTTCCAAGATATGTGAAAGAAATAAGTGGATTTGATGTGATGTGATAAAAATTTCTGAATTGGTGCCAACCGTTGGTAAGTATCGGTATATTGAGAATTCTGTTAAATTCAACTTGGTGACAATTGCCACAACCATCTTGCAACATCCATTGTTCTTCAAGTTCATCGTAATACTCTGCAATAAAAAGTGGATCTAATTCGCAAATGATCTGGCATTTAAATAAAACATTGTTAGTATATTATATATGAAATTTGTAAAGTTTAAAGAATTAGATTGAAAAAAAAATGTAATATTAGTAATACTTCTGTGCAGACAGCCATGAAATAAGGTCTATTGGATTGCATTGTTGTTGGATTTGATGGTAGTTGAGCAATACATGAAGACATATGTTTGTAAATGAATTTGAGTTGTGAATATGATAAGAAGAAATGTCAGTTGATCTTTAAGGGAAGGGGTATTTATAGTAAAACATGGTTTGAGTAATAGTGTAATGCATTATTTGAACCATAAAACTGTTTGTATATAGTTTGGCAGTATTGCTTTTGGTTTAGTAGAAAGAATATATTCGTTTATGTTTTATATAAGATTTTGGGAAGTGAACTTGTACTATTGTATATAGTATATGTCAATAAAAGGTAGAAACGTGCATTGGAACAGTGGTGGTGTTTGAATAACATGTTTGAATGCAATGAATTGTAAATAATTAGTAACAAAAGTGTTTGAATTAATTGTGCTATTTTGTTAGTATATAATTATTAAGAAAAGTGTTTAAATTAATTAGTTAAGTTGAAAAATGTAGTTAGGAAAAATTTTATTGATTATCATTTTAGGAAGAATTATAGATTTTGGTTAAGTTAATGAATTAATATATTGTAGCAAATCCTAGGTTAGTTAACACAAAGTAAATCACATGACATATGAATACACACAGAATTACCCTAATCCAAAAAAATAAATATCACGGTACAATAATTGTATCCCATCGTTAATCCTCATCCTCCGCACGAACAACTTGAACATACATTTTATTTGGAGGATTCTCCAAATCAAATATGAGCTTATCATTTTCTTTTAGTTCACGGTCTCTAAGAAATTCAAACCACTCTCCTCCTAAGAATTTCTCCGCATTCCTGCGACCGGTAATAACACGACATTGATATTGTTTGTGTGTTTCAACATCTTGCAAAGTAATCCTCATTGATTTCTTTTTTAAGACCTTCCTTGCCACCCGATTCGGAAAATGCTACCAAAAAATGCCAAAATTAATTAATTTACGATGAAAGTTGATAGGATAACAAAGTATGATAATATAAATGCTTTGCAAATTTGGATATTACACAAATTAAATGCATAACATAGTGGATAATGCATTATCATAAGCAAATAAATTGTTCAAAGTTAGGTTAGAAACAAATAGTTAACCTATACTCAAAGTAAGAACAAAGTATTCAAGAGCTTAACAATTGCATAGGGTAAATTATTTGACGTCAATAAAAGAGATGAAATTGTGATTATGATCATAGAGAAATGTGATGGAGTACCTACACTATGGTATTTTATTAGTAGTATGCAAATTCATAATCAAATTATTTCTCTTCAATATATAATTTGTTATCCTATTTTAGTGTAAAAAACATGTATGAGTTGTAACATGAGAAAATAAATAATGGTAAACAAAAGGAAAAATGAAGTGTGATATAATGTAAGTTATAACTAAGATGCACATGTAAGTTACTTTGAAGCCTACTAACAAAGGTTTTTTATAATGAAGTGTGATATTTAAGTAATTGAAGAAAGTAAAATTGAAGTATACATACCATGACTTGTCCTTTAGTAGGTGATGCCATGGCCTCTGTGACCGGTTTCACAAAATGGTAGTCTCCAACCAATTGCACCTCTTCTACACCTTCAGCAGCACCTTCCTCCACCTCCGGAACTTGTTCAACCTCACTGTCATCATCCTCCTCCACTTGTGGTGCATCAAATTCCTCATCGGAAATAATCTCGATGGGCTCTTCCTTAACGGTTACCGTGTGCAAAATTGGAACGACCACAATTTCTAGTTGTGTCATGGTGAAGGAATTGACAGATCCCATATAATCCAGTCTAACTCTTGTTGGATTATGCAGGTTAAACATCCTTGCCACTCTTATACCACTTGTCATATAAACTCCGGTCTCGTCTCTTCCGAAGTGGGTTATAATATTTCTTCCTTCGGCATCAGTGAGCAAACCAGACCTATTGACATCTAGTTGATCACGGTGTTTACGGATCCATTTGCTATTGATGCGTATTCTTCCCTATAATATAATTATAAAAACATTGTTTAGGATCGGTCAAACTGAAATTGAAAATTTTAATCAGCATGTTATGAAGGTTTTTTTTACCTGATCAGGCCATATAATGGTTTCCAATACCTCTCCTCTATGAACAAGGGTAACACCTGGTAACCATCTATAAATGTAATAAAAATGAAAGTGCGTCTTAGTGAAGTAATTTGATAAATCAGTTTTAGGTCGAGAGTTATGAAAGTGCATTTTTTTATTAACAGCGTATTTCGTGTGAAAATATGAAGCAAGTAATGTGAGTAATAGCAATCAATCTATAACATAATGAATGTGCTGAAAGCTATTTTGAGTGATTTTAATTAATCTATAACATAAGAAATTTTATACATGAATGAAGAAAAACTTCATAAAAAATTGGTTGGGAATCTACATTGTTGGAGAAAAGGATAAATTTTATTGTTGAACCAAAGGATAATGCAGTAACAAATCGTGTATAGAGAAAAGGATAAAATCTATTGTGGCATGAATGTTACTAACAAACACTAATTCTATGTTCATTCACTTAATCAGTCACTTAATCAGTTAAATTCCAACCTTGTACTAAATGACTGGTTGATGTGGACAGTTTCAAGCAAAGGCAAAGAGAAAATCATGTTTGGTTCAATAAAAAGCTGTTTAAGGTAGGGTTTATGTACCTTGGTTCATTTTCGGCCATCCTGGAGTTGTCCCGTACGATCCTTTGAGCGATGAAGATATGTTGTGCAGGTTGCAACCGAGGCAGAGTAAAGTGAAACAAATCAATGGTAGGGTAAGCAAGCGACGCAGAGGAAAGTGAAAGTGAAAGATATGCGGTTCAAATGGAAAGTGAATGTTTGTTTAGGAAAGTGAATGGATGTTGAAAGGAATGGATATGTAATGGTTTAAGAAAATGTCAGCCACATAAAAGATAATATTCACTCATCAATTTCCATTTTGATTTAAAAATGAATTCATTTTTTGGGCTCTAAGGGTTGAGTTTGATAGTATATGTTTTTTATATAAAATCAGGCCCAGTACTCACATATTGTATATTGTATGTTCCTCTAATTAAAGACAGCTTATTTGAATTTGAGTTATAAATTGATGAATATTAGATTTATTGATTATATTGTGGTATATACTTCGATTTCGTAAAAACATCAAATTCAAATAAGAAGTTTTTTTTACTAATATTGTGATTGTCAGTTACTTAAATTAAGTTTAAAATAATTTTGCAATGACTATAAAATGGGTTAATCGAAAATTAAGGTTAAAAAAAAGAATCAGAAATAAACTCTTTTACAAATTCCATGAATAATAATTTCAACAATATGGTAGTTTAAATATATAATCAGAATGATATTAAATTACACATGATAGTGAATTCCATTTCAACAAAGGTATAAATAAATGTGTATTATTAAAGTATAAATCATTAATAATTATAAATTCAGTCACGAATCATAATAATTGAATAATTAAAAGAATATAGAAGGAAAAAGTACACTAATAATATAAAATGTTGTTATTATATTAACGAAATAGGTTAATTAATAAATGGCCGAACATCGTAACCCTTTTTACAATATAGCACTACGAAATTGTGAATGCAGACAAATTAAATAAAAAATAAAAATTTAAATAGATGAACGAAATTGGTTAATTAATAACTGGCTGAACATGGTAAGCTTTTTTACAATATAGCACTACAAACTTAAAGATTGAAAACATAATGATCCAGAGCTAAAGTTTAACAACGTTGATGACATTTGAATTTGATTGTTCGACAAAATTCATCCTTAGAATGTTGTCTCGACAAATTCATTGATACGTACAAAATTATGCATAT
>WNNG01000243.1:0-261766 GCA_018208015.1 Medicago ruthenica
AGAAATGAAAAAAGGATTGAATAATAAATAAATGTTTTGGAATGGAAACAAGCATGTCAACCTAAAAAGTCTAAAGAGGATGGATACCAACCTTAAGCAACTACTGTCAAACAAAGATTTGGGGTTGAATTAATATAGAAAAGAAATGTTCAGGGGAATTGAGTTGTGAACTATTGACCATAGAATATTTGTGAAACAGACAGACGATTAGAGTTTTTTTTTCGTCAGCAATTTTTTTTTTATTATTTCTTTAACTAACAGCTAAATATAGCACTTGTAAATCCAAAGAGTGGTTGAAATAGATCATGGTTTGAATCTCTTATAGTTTAATCAGAAATCATGTGTTTAAATTTGGTCATAAAAATGCAATAGTGTTCAAAAATTTTAGGAAGAGTTTTCTGTCCACTTTGATCGTACTACTTAATTAGTGTTCACTCGTGATCATGATACCAGATTCATACAAATGAAATGTCATTTGGTTATGCCATTACAACCCCAGATAAAGTAAGAGAGTTGTATAAACTCTCCCTTGGGTCTCCAATATAGGAACAAAAATATCATATTTGATGGTTTTAAAAATAAGCAAAATTTGACTAACTCTACCATATTTACGGTTTGTGTACCTATAATATCCTCAATTTTTTTTTGAAAGAAATATCTTCAAATTAATGTAACTTCTATTTTTTGATAAACTCTTTTATATTCATGAAATAAGAGGAATATATATTATTTTGTTGTATATACTTAAGATAATAATGTGATATAATATATATGTATAGGTAAATAACAAAACTATCTTATGAGAAAATTTTATTTGTTAAAAAATAAAATTGAATTCATATTTTAATTTTTTTTTAATATTTTAATTTCATCTGATTTTTAATTTTCTAGATTATATAGTACGACAAAATAAATTAAAAGAGATAAAATCATAGGAGTATCTAGAACTGTCAAAACAGACTAGCCTGTATGGGCCGGCCCGTTTAGCCCGATTAATTGTAGGGCTTGAGCCTTAAATATTGAGCCCAAATTTTTATAGGATTTTTTAGCATGGTCCTAAAAAACCAGCGCCGGTACCCGTTTGGGCTAGCCCATATGGGCTGCGGGTAGTCCGTTAGCCCGCATAACAAAAAAATCCTAAATTGTGTACGTACAATATTGAGTCAAATAATCCTCTCAAAAAAATAATTTGAGTCAATAAAAAATACAGTATAATATTCTTTTAAAAAAAAATACTGTATTATATTTACGTGCGTCGCGCGTATGTGTGAATTGTGATACGCAAGACAACATGTCAACATATATGTCTCATGTGTTTGACTACTCAACATTAGAATATTAGGCATTTCTAACACAAAGAGGTAAATGTATTTATTTATTACATGTATAATATACGATGTCAATCCAACATGTGTTAAGTATGAATTTCACATTGTAAAAAAAAAAAGTATGAGTTTCACATGAAATTAAAATCATTTTTTTTAAGAAAAATCAATTCATATTTTGTTACCAAACAAAAAAAACAATTTCAATTTTTCTTTAAATTAAGATATCCTCACATGCAAATGCTTTGATTAATATCTCAAAATTTATTGAAATAAATATAAGGAATTGTCCTTTTTAACACACGTTTTTTCATTTGCACCGATCATAAATTGAACTCGAGTTTATGCAGATGGTACTCTCTCAACATATGTAAATCATGACATATATACTTTTTCAAGTCTCGTTCATAAATACTAACAAAAAATGTATTTATTGGTCTAAAATTTGAATAAAGGTTTACTACTTCTACTATATTTTCACCAAAGGATTTTATATCGATCTTATGACTTCATTCTTGATCGTGTGAGGAAAAAACTCACAGTGCTAGAAAATTATGGCTCTCTCAAAAAAGCTATGTTGAAAATAAATTAGACAGATTTGACATGAGCCATTCAAAGGTTGTGAGGGCTCCATTGACGAATCATTTTATGCACTCTTTGGATCAGTGTCCAAAGTCAGATGCAGAAAATGAGTATATGTCAAAGGTTCAGTATGTCACTGTTGTTGGTTGTTTAATGTATATTATATATGGTCTACGTTAGACTATATTTGACACAAGATGTAAGTCAAGTCTGCAAGTTTATGTCCAAACCGGGTAAGCGTCATTGGGAAGCAGTGAAGTGGATTTTCAGGTACTTGAAGGGTGTTCAAAAGGTCATGGTATCATGTTTAGCAGTGAACAAGGTGATCCTTTAGTTGTAGGATATGTTGATCCAGACTATGCTTGTGATATGGATGATAGGAGGTCTACAACATGATATGTCTTTACTCTTACAGAAGGTCCTATTTGTTAGAAATCATCAGTTCAATCCATAGTGGTCGTGTCAAGAATCGGAGCCGAGTACACGGTATTAACTGAAGTCACCAAAGAAGCCTTATGTCTTACATGATTGGTAAGAGAATTAGGTGTTGTGCAAGGTGGAGTTTGGTTGCATTGTGATAATCATAGTTCCATGTATTTGGCAAATAATCATGTGTATCAAACTAGGACGAAGCATATTGATGTGAGATATCACAAGATCAAAGAGTTACTTACATCTGAACATATATTACTTGAAAAGGTTCATTCTTCAAAGAATGCAGCTAATATATTGACAAAGCAAGTCACTAGTGAAAAGGTCTAGCATTGTTTCGACTTGTTACATGTTTCTTAGTGTTAAGAAGGAAGTGTACCCTTAGTTGTGAGGATGTGAACATCATGGAGGAAATCTCCATAAGGGTTTGATATTCGTCAAGGTGGATATCGATGTGTATGGCTTATATATAGAAACTGAAAAGAGGCAAGCGACTCAGGTGCATTGTTGTAATTTGAGCCGTTGTAATATATATATATATATATATATATATATATATATATATATATTATGTGTAACACTGAAACCATAATTCATCATAGAATAAACAGAACTGTAGTTGCTCTATATTACGTGAAAAATATTGATCGTATCCACTATCTTTTACTTTCGTTTATTTAAACTTATGTTACTAATTGTTGTTTTAACATTAAGTATGTATTATTTAAGTTGCTAATTTAATGCAATGTTACCCTTTTAAGGACCTATTTAAAACTTAAAGGACCAAAACAAGTATCTAACCTTATTTATATTAACTTAAAAATTATTGAATAATCTAAAAATTATACAACTTTTATTAACATAGACTTAAATGAAAGATTTTTTTTGTTATATCTATTATCTTACCAAATTTATTAAAAGGTCTTGTTAACGAGTGCACCCGGGACACTCTTTAAAAATTCTAAAAGAAGAAATTATTCCATAAAAAAGTCAAATATTTCAATTTCCGATGCATTGATTAATTACATAAATTTTCAAAAAAAATTATCATTTAAAGGTCTTAAAGAGTGCCCCAAGAGCACTGGTTAACATTTCCCTTTATTAAAACGTACTAATTTGTTTTTTTCTTTATGAACCTCCGGATTTCAAGAAAAAAGGACACCCATATTTCGGAGTTCGGCTGAAAATTGAGTAAAATCTAGTAAAAAACTGTTCTAGATTCGAATTCAGGTTCTCTCCTACGATTTTTTTTTTATGAACTATGTCGTATAGAAAGTTTCTTTTCTACAAATTCATGTAACTACAAAGAATGAAAGAATAACACATTAAAAAAATTAGTTAATTGATGTCTATGTCTTAGAATATTTTGCTGCAAATTCATCTATGTCAACCCCTTCCATGCGATAAGAAGCTGATTTTGAGGCAAGTTCCCTCAGCTCTGATACACTTCTTCCCAACTGCAAAGCCATTTTCATTTCAAACATCTCTCCATTTTCTCTTCTCTCTAAATCTTTCTCTCCCAAAGTTGATTCAATTGAAGTTTCTAACAAGTTGAAAAAACCACCAGAAGCTCTATACATTTCAAAAACCATGCCAACCTGTCCACCATGCTCAAAAGTATTAACTGCAGAAGCCAATGAACCAGCTAAGAGAGGAACAAAAGAAGCCAAAGAACTATTGCCTATAAAAGTAGCTCCAATAGCTGCAATTCCTGTGAGTAATGGCCCTGCAATTGCCAAACTCTTGTTTAACTTCAATGTTAAGTTTCCAAGTCTGTTATAATCTTCAACGTCTTTTCTCTTTATCACTTGAACAACTTCCCTCATTTCCCTTTCTAATTCTTCATTCCATCCATTCATTTTTCTCATTTTGTTGGATAATTTGTTTTTCCTTTGAAACATAGTTGAAGGCCACCACATAGCAGCCTCAAATTTTGTAGGGTATTTTTCAAGCATTGCTCCTAATAATGGAAGTGGATATGCTTTGTCAAGGGCTAAAACTTTCTCCATTGCACCTTTAACATCTTCCTCACTAGGATTTCCAAGAGCAATTGTAGTTTGAATTTGGCTTTGAAGTTGTTTGAACATTCTCTTCACCACTTCAATTACCTCCTTCATTTTATTTTCCAACTCCAAATTCCACCCATTATTTCTCTCGTTATAAATCTCCATCTTATTGTTCAATCTAGTAATTTTCTTTTGACATGGCCACCACCTAGATGCTTCAAATTTGGATGGAAATTTCTCAATCATTGCATGTAATATCCCGCGTAGGCGTGAGTTTTACCTGTATCAGAGGAATTACGAGTAAGAAGGGCAAAATTGTAATTTCGAGACGGCAAGGCTTTATATTGGAACCAAGACAAATTTTATGTCATTTTTCCTATTTCCCTTCTCTCTCTACAAGTGAAAAACCTCTCCCTCTCTCTCTAGGAAATTCGGCCAGCACCACCACCAACCTTTAATCCATCAATTTTCTTCCCTAATTCATTGATTTGCAAGCAAGCAAGCTTTTGGGAAAGATTGAAGCAAGAGGAACTAAGGAATACCAAGTCAAGAGGAGGAATTCCAAAGCTAGGGTTTTCATAGAAGGAAGCTTGGCAAGACCAGCAATTGTTAAGTGAGTTCCTTAGAGTAGCTATTTCCTTTTGGGTCATAATTGTGTGAGATTCACAACAAAATTTCTAAGTTTTAGGAAAAGGATAGTTTTCTCCCCTTTTTTTGATACATGTGAATGATTCCTGTTTAATCCTTGATTCCAGTATGTTTTTAACAGTTGGGTACCAAGATTTTGAGGTTAAAACACGATTTCAGAACTCTGAGTTCTGCTACGATCGTAGAGCGACCAGGACTTTGCTCTGCGAAGTAGTGAAATGTTGCTACTGACTTACTTCGCCCAGTCATCGCCTAGAGTTTGCTCTGCGAAGTCTCATACCCAGAATCTGGGCAGATGCTTCGCAAAGCAAAGTTCTTGGACGCTCTGCGAAGCTACCCAGGAGCTCGCAGAGCCAAGTTGAAGGTCGCAGAGCGAAGTGGTCCAGAATGGCTTTTTCTTAACAAATAGTTGTACAACGCCAATGATCTTTGATATGCTTTGGGATAGAGATACTCATGAACCTTCAAGGATTAATCTAGGATAAACATATGTATCATACAGAGTGATGGGTAATTTATCCATAAGATTTCAGGTTAATTAAGGGTTAGTTTTCAGGATACCCTTAACCAGGCAGGATATAGTGTACCTTAGGCAGTGGTACCAGGTTTTTCCCCCAGATTCAGGTACATTTATATGTACATCAGGACGTGCCTCAGTTGTTCACGTCAGAGTGACACTGAGGGCACACGTATCAGTTCAGGAAAATTATCAGGAATATCAGGAATAAATATTAATTAACTATCAGGATAAATCGTGTGTCTTCTATGCTCTCGTCAGGTAGAGACCACAGGGGGTTCCGGATACAGCTGGAACGGGCAGGAATCTTCCCCGAGGATAACCACACACACAGGCAAGAGGAGTCCGGTGACTAGCCTCAGATAGGAATTTTCACCAGTTATCAGGGGAATGTGCTCCGGGGTTACTCCACTCGGGGGCATTCCGTAAAATCAACTCAGATAATAATGATTGTTACACGCTAACATCTAACAGTTAAATATCAGGAAAACATTTTAATGTTATCAGGCAGGAATTAGTATCAGGCAGGTATTAGTTATCAGGCAGGCATTGATAAGTGGCAAAATATGATTAAATCCATGTCTTTTACAAAGCTTTTTAGTTACTTGTTGTGCAAGTTACCTTAGGAAAAGCATGGAATTTATGAATAAATGCCAATTATTCTTTGTATATCTTATTCTTCCCCATTTGTGTAGGAAAAAGCAAGCCAGGACCTGAAAATTTCAAGGATTATTGAAGAATGCATGAAGACTTTCGCTCAGCGAAGTCTTGGCGACAGCTTGGCGAAGTCAGGCAGAGATTTTAAGGAGTTTCTGAAGAGCACTTTCGCTCAGCGAAGCCTTGGCGACAGGTTGGCGAAGGTAGGCAGAGAGTTCAGCTGGAACAGTGAAAGACACTTTCGCTCAGCGATTGCTTGGCGAAAGGTTGGCGAAGTGAGGCAGGGAATTTCTGAAACAGGGGAAGCTGTTTTCGCCCAGCGAAATATGGATCGCTCAGCGAAATCATCAAGGCGGTTTAATGCTGAAGATGACGTGGCAGATTTCCATTGGGCACTTTTGACTGTTCGCTGAGCGACGTTACGCATCGCTGAGCGAAATTGTAACTTTCAGTCTTAGTATTTAAAGCTTTTTACAGCTTTTAGGTTAAAAAAAACTTACATTTGTATTGCTTTCATTTTGAACGAAATTCTAGAGATTATTACCAGAGAATAGGGCTAAAAGAAGAGCACTTCAAGGGACAAACAAGGAATCAAAGTTTGGATCATTCAAGGGTTTTTGAGAAATCAAAACCATCGTTGATCTTCATCTTTAATCCTACTTTTGTACAGTTGACATGAGAATGATCAACTAAACATCCTTTGTTGGGATTAGAGGTAATAAATCTAGCTAGATATAGTCTATTTGATCATGTAAATATTTGATTCTAGTATTTTTTAATATATTGAAAGTTGTTCTTGATATTCAATCTTATTTATGGTTTAGTGCTATTGAAAAATACATTTAAATCTAAGTTTAGAATTCCTTTCTATTAAAACAAGTGTTTTAGACATAGAACTATGTTTTGATAATCACTTAATACATCAATGCTTAATGCTTTTGGATCGTTTAATATAGATTGGGAAATCGTCCATTAAACGATACAATCGATCTCACAATGTTATTTGGACACGAATAAGGTTGTCGAGCGATGTGTGATAATATTGTTAAAACAAGGTTAAAACTAGAATCCTTTTTATCATGATCATTAGACCATTATCGATGCTTGATTTATGACTTTGATACCAACGCTTTTATGCCCTATTACTCGTAGTTTTATTTATATTTTTAATGTTGAGTAGTGTAGTAATGAAAAAGGTTAAACCCTAACTTAAGATGATAATCGACGTTGAACGGTTTATGATATCGCAATAATCCATGAGGAACGATATAAAACTTATACTTACTTTTGTGTTCTAACAAAATGGCGCCGTTGTCGGGGATTAACGTTTTGATATTATAATCATTGCAACGTTAATTGTGGTCTTAAGCAATTTTGCACAAAATTCTTTTATGTATATAACTATTATTCCTTATCCATCTTGTTTGCTAATTCTTTTTGGTCAGATTGTTGAAACCGTATATGCGAGGTCAAATATCGGACGACCAACTGCTTTTTGATTCTGAAATAGAGAGAACAGCTCGAAGAAACAACAGTAAGAATCGGAAGAAGAAGCAGCAGGCAAAGAAAAAGCAACAAGAGGAAACTTCTGTTTCAAGTCCTTCATCTAGTCCAATACCAAGCCAAGAGATACCAATGGCTGCAGCAGGAGATGGTTCAGGAGGTTCAGGCGGAAGTGGGATGTCATGTCACAATAGCCCACCCCGTTTGGCCCAATTGGGGAAAACGCCACGGACCACAAAGCAAACCGAGATGAAGACCGGGATCCTTCAAATATTGTATGCTAATCCTTTCTCAGGATTGGACCATGAGGATCCGTTCCAACATCTCACCAAATTTTACGAGATCGCCGGTACACTTGGAGAGACGGAGAACAATGAGGAGGCTATATTCATGAGGATGTTTCCTCATTCTTTGATTGGGAAGGCCAAGTAGTGGTATTTGGATCAGCCACCAACGGTGATGACAAATTGGAACACTCTTGAGGAGAAATTCCTTGAGAGATTCTTCCCTCAGAATCGTTTCATGGAGGCGAAGACAACTATTGCTGTATTCTCACAAGGTTCAAGTGAGACGTTATGTGAAGCATGGGAGCGTTTCAAGTCGATGCTTAGAAGATGCCCTAACCATGGATTCGATGATTTGACACAAATCCATCTTTTCCGGAATGGGATGCAACAACAATCCAAGTTATTGCTTGATGCTGCTGCTGGTGGATCTTCAATGGCCAAGAGCGCCGAGGATGCTGTTGCTATCATTGAAAGAATGGCATTAAATGATCACCAGGCTCACCATAACAGAAACCAAGGCCAAAGGAAAGCGGGAATCTTGGACCTGGGGACTAATGATGCAATCCTAGCTCAAAACAAGTTGCTAACGCAACAAGTGGAGGAGTTGACTAGAAAGATGGCCAACCTTCCTCAACAAATGAAGGATATTCAAAACGAACAAAGGAGACAACACCAAGTCGCATCATGCGAACTTTGTTCGGGAGATCACCCCACCGGATTTTGTCCGCAACCCACCGAAGAGGTAAGTTATGTTGGAAATCAACCAAGGCCACAACAGTTTCAAAACCAATACCAAGGTCATACAAACAACTTCCCAAGAGGGAACAATCCAAACTATGGCCAAGGTTGGAGGCAAGAAGCTGGGCAACAAAACCGACAACCTTACCAAAACTACAATCAATACCAACCTCCGCAACAAAACCGACAACAAAACATCAACGAAACTCTTAACCAATTCATGCAAATGTCAATGGCTAACCAAAAGAATATTGATGCCTCCATCAAAAACCTGGAAACACAAGTAGGCCAGTTGGCACAACAGCTAGCTCAAGCAACCCAGCAAGGCGGAACCTTTACCGCCAACACACAAACCAACCCCAAAGACCATGCATCATCATCAAAATGACAATTAAGTCATTTTGATGAAGAATTCCTTGCATCAAGAGACAATGATAATTGCAAGGCGATTGCTACTCGGAGCGGGAAGGTAGTTGGAAGAGGTATAGGTGGCAACATAGAGGTTGAGAGAAGAGTTGTTGAGAATGAGGAGAAAGATGATGATGAAGGAAATGAGGAGGAAACAGGAGGAGTAAATAGAGAGGATGAAGTCGAAAAAAATAAGGAAGTAGTTGAAAATGAAAACATAGTGTGGAAGAAAGATGTAGTGAAGGAGAAGGGCAAGAATCAAGAAGTAGTGAAGAATGCGCCAACACCACATCTACCTTACCCAACTACTCCAGCCAGAAAGGAGAAAGAGAGGCAGTTTGCTAGGTTCCTTGATATTTTCAAACGTTTGCAAATCAACATACCGTTTTCGGAAGCCTTAGAGCAAATGCCAACTTATGCTAAGTTCATGAAAGAGATTCTCTCCAAGAAGAGGAGGTATAATGAAGAAGAAACAATTCAGCTAGATGCTAATTGTAGTGCAATCATCCAGAGAACATTGCCAAGGAAGGAGAGAGATCCGGGTAAAGTTACATTACCGGTGTCTATTGGCAATGTTAATGTCGGCAAGGCACTTATTGATTTAGGTTCAAGTATCAACCTAATCCCACTATCCGTTGTCAAAAGGATTGGTGATTTGGTTGTGAAAAGAACTAACTTGACCTTGCAATTGGCCGACAAATCCTACACTCGTCCGTTGGGAATAGCTGAAGACGTGTTGGTGAAAGTCGACAAGTTCTTATTTCCCATCGACTTTGTAGTGATGGACATACCTGAAGATGATGATGTGCCGCTAATTCTTGGGAGAACGTTCATGCAAACGGCAAGTATGATGATTGATCTTGACGGAGGCTTAATGAAAGTCCGTGTGGACGATGAAGAGGTCAATTTCAACATCAATGAAGCGATGAAGTATCCTAGTGATAAAGGTGCTTGTTTCAAGATGGATGCAACGGATGAATTGATTGTTGATACGAGAGACCAGCTGCATCACTTGACACATCTTGAAAGAGTTTTGACAAACGCACTTAGTATCATAGGAGAAGAAGATGAGAAGGAGATAGAAGAGTGTTTGAAGGAGCTGGATCCGTTGAAGGAAATTCCTCCTCACAAAGCCAAAATTGAGGAATTAACGAATGAAGCACCAGTTGAAGAAGTGAATCCGGAGATGAAGATCTTGCCCTCACATTTGAAGTATGTATTTCTTGATCAAGAGGGTACCAAACCGGTTATTATTAGTAGCTCCTTGTCAAACCATGAAGAAACAAAATTGGTAGAAGTTTTGAAGTCCAACAAGGAAGCAATAGGTTGGACATTATCCGACTTGAAAGGGATAAGTCCATCCTATTGCATGCATAAGATCATGATGGAGGAAGATTATAAGCCGGTAGCACAACCTCAAAGACGGCTAAACCCAAACATGAAGGAAGTAGTCCGGAAAGAAGTGGTTAAACTACTTGAAGCCGGCATGATATATCCGATCTCGGATAGCACTTGGGTTAGTCCGGTTCAAGTTGTCCCTAAGAAGGGAGGTATGACGATAATCACGAATGAGAAGAATGAGCTCATACCGACAAGAACCGTCACCGGTTGGAGGATGTGTATCGATTACTGGAGGCTTAACAAAGCAACAAGGAAGGACCATTTTCCTCTACCATTCATGGATCAAATGCTAGAGAGACTGTCAGGACAAGCTTTTTATTGTTTCCTTGACGGATATTCAGGTTACAATCAGATTTCGGTGAATCCAGACGATCACGAGAAGACCGCATTTACTTGTCCTTTTGGAGTATTTGCATATCGACGCATGCCGTTCGGATTATGTAACGCTCCAGCAACATTTCAACGATGCATGCAAGCCATCTTTGCAGACTTGATAGAAAAGAGCATTGAAGTGTTTATGGACGACTTCTCAGTACTCGGGTCATCATTTGATTTATGCTTGAAGAATCTGGACACGGTACTGAAACGGTGCAAGGAAACCAACTTGATGCTCAATTGGGAGAAGTGTCACTTTATGGTAACCGAGGGTATAGTCCTTGGTCACAAGATCTCCTCCAAGGGTATTGAAGTTGATAAAGCTAAGATTGATGTGATAGGAAAGCTTCCACCGCCAGTCAATGTCAAGGGAATCCGAAGTTTCCTAGGCCACGCCGGGTTCTATCAGAGATTCATCAAAGACTTCTCAAAGATTGCAAAGCCATTGAGAAATTTGCTCAACAAAGATAAGTCTTTTGATTTTGATATTGATTGTTTAAATGCTTTTGAAAGTTTAAAGGATAGTTTGACATCCGCACCCATAATCACCGCACCAAATTGGAACTATGATTTTGAACTAATGTGCGATGCAAGTGATTATGCGGTAGGAGCGGTGTTAGGTCAACGCAAAAACAAAATTTTTCATGCTATACACTATGCAAGTAAAGTTTTAAATGATGCACAAATCAATTATGCTACCACTGAAAAAGAATTACTTGCTATTGTGTTCGCATTAGAAAAATTTCGTTCGTATCTCATAGGTTCAAAGATTGTTATCTGGACTGACCATGCAGCCATCAAGTACTTAATCACCAAACCCGACTCAAAGCCGAGACTCATCCGTTGGATGTTGCTACTCCAAGAGTTTGATTTGGAGATTAAGGACAAAAAGGGGACTGAGAACCTAGTGGCTGATCATCTGTCAAGATTGGTGAACGATGAGATAACGAAGAATGAGAGGGACATTCTTGAAGAGTTCCCGGATGAAAAGTTGCTTATGGTGCAAGAAAGACCATGGTTTGCTGACATGGCCAATTACAAAGCAACGGGGTTCATACCGGAGGATTACACATGGCAAATGAAGAAGAGATTGATGAGAGACGCAACTCAATTCATTTGGGATGATCCGTACCTCTTCAAGATTGGAGCAGACCACCTGTTAAGGAGATGTGTTGCAAGAGAAGAAGCCAAGGACATCATGTGGCATTGTCACAATTCGCCATATGGTGGGCATTATAGCGGTGAAAGAACTGGAGCAAAAGTTCTTCAAGCAGGCTTTTATTGGCCCACTTTGTTCAAAGACGCATACGAGCATGTGAAGGAATGCGAGAGTTGCCAGAAAACTGGAGGGATTTCAAAAAGGAATGAGATGCCCCTGCAAAGCATCCTTGAAGTCGAAGTCCTTGACTGTTGGGGGATAGACTTTGTGGGGTCGTTTCCATCCTCCATGTCCAACGAGTACATTTTGGTGGCCGTAGATTATGTGTCAAAGTGGGTAGAAGCAATAGCATCCCCAAAAGCCGATAGTAAGACGGTGGTCAAGTTTCTGAAAAGGAACATCTTTTCCCGATTTGGAACTCCAAGAGTGCTTATAAGTGATGGAGGTTCTCACTTCTACAATCAGCAATTGGCAAAAGCACTTGAGCACTATGGAGTAAAACACAAGGTGGCTTCACCATACCATCCACAGACCAACGGTCAAGCCGAGATATCCAACCGTGAAATCAAAAGGATACTTGAGAAGACCGTGTCATCATCAAGGAAGGATTGGTCGATGAAACTGGACGAAGCATTGTGGGCTGATAAGTGCTAAAATTGACTTAAAAAGCATATTTATTTTAGGCACTTATGTAACTTATTTCACAAGTTATCTTAGGATAAGCTCATATTTATGGTTCAAAATGCTATATTTGAGATCCTATGTCTTACCCCATGTTTTTATTGCAGGAAATTCATGCTTGAACATGCTGAGCAAAGAAATGAAGTTTGTTTCAAAGCCATCGCTAGAAGCGCAGACATCCTCGCTACAAGCGAGGATAGGCAGGGATTTTGAAGGCTTCATCGCTTCAAGCGCCAGATGCCACGCTACAAGCGAAGACAGGCAGGGATTTTTAGAGGTTCATCGCTACAAGCGATGGACTGGTCGCTTCAAGCGACCAAGGGCGGTTTAAGGCTCCATGCTAACGTGGAGGATCCCTATTGGCTATTAAACTTCCTCGCTACAAGCGACCAACTCATCGCTTGTAGCGAGCGTGCAAAAATTCAGTTTTATAAAGCATTTTTGGCTCATTTTCATAGAGAGCCAGTTGGAGAACTTTGAGACTTTTTCTTCCAATTTGTTAGGATTGCTTTAGTAGTAGTTTAGGACTTAGTAATTAGGGCTAGAGCTTTGATCTTCAAAGATCAAAAGTGATTGGGTAGTGGAAATCAATCAAGGCTTTGGGAAATCAAGACTTGGTTTGTATCTTCATCTTTTTTCTTCACTTTTGCATAGTTGCCATGAAAATGAGCAACTAACATCCCTTTGTTGGGATTAGAGGTAATCTTTCTAGCTTTGATTGTAATGAATGATTATGTGAATATATGGTTTAGCAATTTATATGTTTATGAAGTTATTCTTGCTTTTCACTCTCATGATTGATTCAAATGATATTGACAAATACTTTTGAATCTATGTTTAAGAATAATCTTCTATCAAAATAAGAAAATCTAGAAATGGATTTGGGTTTTGATAATCGCACAAAGTTTCGAATCATAATGCTTTTGGATCGTTTGATTGATTGGGAAATCGTCGATTAAACGATACAATCGATTTCACGATGTCATTTGGGAAATCAATGATATTGTAGAGCGATACGTGATATTTACGCTAAAACGCTAAATTCATATGCATGATTTATTTATTACATTCTTTGCAAGATTGATGAACTTTAATCTCAACGCTTTTATTCCCTAATTCTTTGTCGTTTTAATTCCCGCATTTACATTCCGTTAGTTTATGAAACATTTTGTACAAACCCTTAACTCAAAACAACATCGATTGTTGAACGATTCGAAGTAAGCACCTAATCCCTGAGGAGACGATAATTGAAAATACTTACTTTTGTTGTATGAAATACTGCTTCAACAAAATGGCGCCGTTGCCGGGGATTAGTGTTTTGTTATTTTGATCATCGCAATAATTGATAGTGTTTTGAGCTTTTGTATATATCTTGTTAATATTATTGTAAATTATCAACTGTTTGGTATTAACCCTCTTTGTTATGCAAAGAAAAGTTTTTTGTTAGTTAATTGTGTTTCAGATTCTCATTGAAAGAAATCATGGCTGATCATCATGATTATTTCAACTATTATGATCCATACGAGTATGAAGCTTATCAACAATATCAACAATATCCGTCTGAAGATGAACAAATGTCAAGAACTGAGAATATTCTGAACATGTTCATGCAACAATCCATGATCAACATGCAAAACACCAACCATAGATTAAGAGCTTTGTCATGCCAATTGGAGGTTTTGCAAGTTCAAATGAATTATCTACCAAGAATCATGGATGTTCAGACCAACAATCAATCCACTTTGGAATGTGGAGAGATTGTTGAAGATGATGTTGATGAGAGTGAGGAAGAACCAATGTTTAAAGGATGTGGTATAGAGCTATTAGTGGAAGAATTAGAGATACCACACAAAGATGAACCTCCTCAAGAAAGGTCAGATACTAAAGAGACTAGTGTTGTTGATAGTGAAGAACGTATGGAGATTGAGAAGACGGAACCGTTTCCTAAAAAGGAACAAACTTTTAAGGATGAGGGGATGAAAGTGAGCAAGGCGGAGCTTGAACTTCTACAAGATTGTGTTTATTCCTTGCTCAGCTTATTCTGGATGGGGAGGTTATGGACTCCACATCAGCGGTTCTTCAAGTTCATGGAATTCCTCCCGCTGCAAAGGAGTACTAAAGCTGATGTGATCTCCGTCTCATTCTTACCACCCTAACGAAAAAGGCGTCGAGCTAACGACGTAAAACAAGCGCTTGTTGGGAGGCAACCCAACTGTTTAGGTTTGTTTTAATTAGTATTTTGATTTTTAACATTCATCCATGCATGTTGGGATAGTGGCTAGAACTCAAAAATTTATTTTTCTGTTTCCTGTCATGGTCGCTACAGCGACCAACTTGTCGCTGTAGCGATGGAATTTACACTACGTCGCTGTAGCGACGCACTTGTCGCTTGTAGCGACAGTTTTTGCACTTGCGCTTGTAGCGCCACACCACGCTTGTAGCGATGGGCTTTTTGACCTGTCGCTGTAGCGACGGATCGCGCGCTTGTAGCGAGCGTATCAGAAAACAGTTTTATAATACCCAGGCCACTCCTGTCGCTTCAGCTACCTCCCAACCACTTTCATTAAATGCTTTAGCCTTTTTAACTTATTATTTTCGCATCTTTTCACTTCTGTATCATTCCATCCTTGCATCTTTCATTTCTGCATTTCTGTCTATTTCTATTTCTGCACAAACCTGCTAATCCACTCTTTACCTGCATTAATCTTGCTCAATCTTCACTCAGGTATGTTATTCGACCTTGTCTGTTCCTATTTATAAGCTTTTTACTGTTTTTTGGTGCTAGCATGTTGATTTAGAATTTTAGGGTTTAGGGTTTTTACGAAATTTGAACTTAAACATGCCCTGGTGTTTACCCATGATTAGACATAGTTTAAACTGTTATATATGACCTAGAATCACTAGGAAAACTTCCCTTTAATCCTCTTGTTCAATGAAATCGTATTTTGGAAAAACCCTTTGTAAAAATTCAAAATAAATTAGGGTTTTTGAGGATTTAGGAAGTTTAGGTGATTGTTAGTCATTTATATTAGCTTTAATGTTGATTTCGCATGTTACAACCAAGTTCAAATCCAGAAAAACATGAAATTTTGAAAAGGGTCTTCCTCGCTACAGTACGCTTGTAGCGCAGGAAAGAGGCATTTTCTGGGTTCGCTCGCTACAAGCGACCAAGCTGTCGCTGTAGCGACGAAACCCAGATTTTGTTTTCTTTTTATTTTGATTTGAATTTGACTTGTGTCCTACCTAATTTTCATCTGTTTTAAATCATTTTGTAGGAATGGCACCTAAAACCTCGTCAAAACGTCAAAGGAACGTTGAAAGCTCGTCGTCAAGACCAAGAGCCAACATTCCACCACACGATGCGAGTCGTTTCCTAAGCTGGAGGAACCAAGAACGCTACGAGGAGCTGAGGACAAGACGAATCTGGTCTGAGAAGAGGTTCGAGATATCTGAAGAGGGGGAGTATGGAGGCTTAGCAGCAATGATCAATGAGAGAAAGTGGGGGATTCTTTGCACGCCACCCCGGAAGATTAATTATGACATCGTGCGCGAATTTTACGCAAACGCGATCCCCTCTGATCCTTCTGATGAGTTTACTTGGACTACTTTCGTGCGAGGACGCACCATCACTTTTGATCGCATGTCTATCAACGCATATTTGGGCAAGCCTCGGGAGCTACTTGCAGAGGATCATCCACTCGTACGTACTAGGCTATGTGACTTCTGTGAGCATCAGAAGAGTGGCAATTGGGATCATGAGCTTATAGCACGAGAGATCTTCCAGGAGGGGAAGAGCTATGATGTGAGTAGGGCTTCGGGTAAGCCTTTCCGAGCATTTCGTGATGACATGACCACTGAGGCTCAGGTAATCCTTACCCTGATTTTGTATAACATCCGCCCTAAGTCTCACACATCCTCCACCACCCTAGATGTGACCCCTCTTGTCCATTATATCCTCACTCAGCGTCAGGTTGACGTTGCTAGGCTGATAGCAAATGAGATGAGGATAGTAGCTGAGAGTGGTATATTACCCCCGGGCAAACCTAAATGCCCACTGACTTTTCCCGGGTTGATCATGGGATTATGTAGGCGAGCTAGAGTGCACATGCCATCACAGGTTGATGAGGAAATTAAAAACCCTATTGATGATAGATACATCAATAGGTACTGCTCTACACCTGCACCTATTGCCCCACCTCATACCTCAGCTGGACCATCATCCTCAGCAGGACCTTCTCATGTACCACCACCACCACCTGAGCATACTAGCCACCCTAGCCACCCGACCATTCCACCATTGGACTTCTCGAGTTGGGATTCTGCTACTGTGAGCTCTTTTCTGTTGGCGCAGAATGCGTCAAATCACCGAGCACTTACTACGATTCAGAGCCATCTGCATGACAGTGGCCAAAGCCCGTGGACACCTGCTTTCTTCTCTGAGCACATCGCTTGGCCTGGGGACAGGCCATTCTTTCCAGGAGGGGCAGCTGCAGCGGATGCTGGTGATCAGCAGGATGCCGGTGATGAGGGTGATGACGACGCAGATGTTGATGATGATCTGGGTGATGACTCTTCAGCTGCTACAAATTCTATTGATCGCATGGCAGCTGACCTGATAGCCTCTGAGGACGACATGGCCACAGATTCAGATTGATGATGCAGAGCTGCAGATCTTGATTTGTTTTCTCTTTCGTTTTATTTATTCAGCTTTGTACTTTAACATTTTTATTGATGCTTTGTACTTTGTTTAATTATGTTTCTTTTGTACCATGGATGATGTACCTTTTTGGTTTAAGTTAATTATGTTTATGTTATTTATTTTTGTTATAGCATGTTAGTATAGTTATATTTTATTTATGCTTTAGTATTTATGTTAAAATTTTTTGGAATGATCCCAACAAATTTTGAAAGAAAGATGAAAGATTCAAAAGCCAATGCTTGAACTTTGAATCATCTGAGTGATAATGATAGAATGAGTGTTAAAGCGCGCAGCTAAGGTACTCGTTTTCTCGTTTTTCTAGGTATATTCTTTAATGTGAATAAGTTTTTTACACACACAAGTTAATTTATTCAGTTTTTAAGCAAGCATGTGTTTAGTTTTGAACCAATGTAGAACTAGCCAAAATGTGAGGAATCCTCAACCATTGTATACATATGCAGGAGACCAATATCATGTTTAACTCAGTTAGATTATGTTAAATCTGTTGTTGTTTTAAATTGTGGAAGAGCATTGAAATGATCAAGGCAATTTTTTGAAATTGAGAGAAATACTTGACCAAATAAACCTACCCTGTGAGATGTGTGAGTATCTGTTAACCCATCTGAGCCTAATGGAATCAGAATTGTTAACTGTGGACTGTCAATTTAATAAGCTCATCTGCTTATTTAAATTGCCGGAGTTTGTAAAAAAAATTCAGTTCATAGTTAACTCTTTAATGAATTCTGATAGTTGTTTTCTTTTGAACCCTTATCCATCGTTTTTATTGACCTTTGCCATAACGATAAAGGAACATTCGATTAGGGTATCATTGAAATAAGTTGGGGAGAAAGGGAGGTTTTATTTAAGTCAATGTATGGTGAATGTGATATTTGATCTTGACAACAAAGAAAAAGAAAAAGAAAAGAAAAAAAAAGAAAGAAAAGCAAACCAAGAAAAAGAAAAGAGAAAAATGAAAAGGTTTGCAAGAATTCAAAGAAAAGTTGTCAAAGATCAATCAAGAATAAGAAAGTATGAAATTCACCGAGTGTTGTGTTGGAAAAAGAAGGAAGTGTAATTAGATTGAATGTTTCCTTTTGCTTGGCCATTTGAATTCAAATATCCCACATATGACAATTCTTTTGTAGCCTAGCCCAATTACAACCCTTAAAGACCTTTTGATCAATGCCTTTTATGCTTTCGGAAATGATAATTAGATAGACACATAATTTAATTAGAATGTTATCATGTTTGTTGGATGAGTGTTCATACCCTCACAATAGATTTCAAAGTATTCATTTACTTTATTTAGAAGTGTGTTAGGTTTGGTTCAAATTTAAACATGTTGCTTGTTTAGGATTGTGTGATTTAATTCCTTGTGTTTAGAACTAGTTCACATTCATAGTATGTATCTCGTTTAATGAGAAACTTAACCCTAGTTTGCGCAATCATATTGAATCATTCATCTGTCACTTATTGGTTTCAAACTTTTGATTCTTTTGCATTCTTGCTCAAAGCCATGATTAAAGCTTGTTTCCTTATTTGTTGTGTCCTTTGTTTGAGGACAAACAAAGATTCAAGTTGGGGAGTGTGATAAGTGCTAAAATTGACTTAAAAAGCATATTTATTTTAGGCACTTATGTAACTTATTTCACAAGTTATCTTAGGATAAGCTCATATTTATGGTTCAAAATGCTATATTTGAGATCCTATGTCTTACCCCATGTTTTTATTGCAGGAAATTCATGCTTGAACAAGTTGAGCAAAGAAATGAAGTTTGTTTCAAAGCCATCGCTAGAAGCGCAGACATCCTCGCTACAAGCGAGGATAGGCAGGGATTTTGAAGGCTTCATCGCTTCAAGCGCCAGATGCCACGCTACAAGCGAAGACAGGCAGGGATTTTTAGAGGTTCATCGCTACAAGCGATGGACTGGTCGCTTCAAGCGACCAAGGGCGGTTTAAGGCTCCATGCTGACGTGGAGGATCCCTATTGGCTATTAAACTTCCTCGCTACAAGCGACCAACTCATCGCTTGTAGCGAGCGTGCAAAAATTCAGTTTTATAAAGCATTTTTGGCTCATTTTCATAGAGAGCCAGTTGGAGAACTTTGAGACTTTTTCTTCCAATTTGTTAGGATTGCTTTAGTAGTAGTTTAGGACTTAGTAATTAGGGCTAGAGCTTTGATCTTCAAAGATCAAAAGTGATTGGGTAGTGGAAATCAATCAAGGCTTTGGGAAATCAAGACTTGGTTTGTATCTTCATCTTTTCTCTTCACTTTTGCATAGTTGCCATGAAAATGAGCAACTAACATCCCTTTGTTGGGATTAGAGGTAATCTTTCTAGCTTTGATTGTAATGAATGATTATGTGAATATATGGTTTAGCAATTTATATGTTTATGAAGTTATTCTTGCTTTTCACTCTCATGATTGATTCAAATGATATTGACAAATACTTTTGAATCTATGTTTAAGAATAATCTTCTATCAAAATAAGAAAATCTAGAAATGGATTTGGGTTTTGATAATCGCACAAAGTTTCGAATCATAATGCTTTTGGATCGTTTGATTGATTGGGAAATCGTCGATTAAACGATACGATCGATTTCACGATGTCATTTGGGAAATCAATGATATTGTATAGCGATACGTGATATTTACGCTAAAACGCTAAATTCATATGCATGATTTATTTATTACATTCTTTGCAAGATTGATGAACTTTAATCTCAACGCTTTTATTCCCTAATTCTTTGTCGTTTTAATTCCCGCATTTACATTCCGTTAGTTTATGAAACATTTTGTACAAACCCTTAACTCAAAACAACATCGATTGTTGAACGGTTCGAAGTAAGCACCTAATCCCTGAGGAGACGATAATTGAAAATACTTACTTTTGTTGTATGAAATACTGCTTCAACATGGGCCTATAGGACCGCATACAAAGCTCTTACGGGTTTCACACCATTCCAGTTGGTGTATGGGAAAGCATGCCACTTGCCGGTCGAGTTGGAGCATAAAGCGTTTTGGGCGCTAAAGTTTTTGAACTTTGATCAAGAGCAAGCGGGGGAGAAGAGAAAGCTTCAGATGAATGAACTCGAAGAAATGCGTGACCAAGCTTATCAGTCAAGCAAACTCTATAAGGAAAAGGTCAAACGGTATCATGACAAGAAGATCATGAAGAGGGAATTCAGGCCCGGTCAAATGGTGTTGCTGTTCAATGCAAGGCTAAGGCTATTTCCGGGTAAATTGAAGTCTAAATGGTCCGGTTCGTTCATGATCAAGGAGGTCAAACCTTATGGAGCTGTGGAGCTAGAAGATCCTATCACTAAGTCAACATGGACAGTGAATGGACAGAGGCTGAAGCCGTATTTTGGAGGTGAAGTTGTTCGGCACACGACGACAATTTCACTCATCGATTCATAAGCAAACATGTAACAGGCGTCGATCTAATGACGTTAAACAAGAGCTTGTTGGGAGGCACCCCAATTTTGTAAGTATTTTACTGCTTTGCATTTTAGTTTAGGTCATTTTTACATTCAAATCAAAAACCAGTCCAGAAACACAGAATACCAAATTTTTCCTGTCATGGATCGCTGAGCGAAGAAGGTGTTCGCTAAGCGACATTTATAGGTCAGTTTGACCATTTTTGACCAGAGTATTTTCGCTCAGCGATGAAACTTTCGCTCAGCGAAAATACGTAGTCAGACAGTTCCTGTTTCCAAAGTCAGTTACTTCTCTCACCACCATTAATGTTGCCCAACCGTTCCCCAACCACCCAAAACCACCCTAAAACCGGTTTTCAACCCATTTCAACCATTTTCACAAAAACATCACAAAACCTTTCACATTCCTCTCAAAAATTTCAACCCAAACTGAATCCAAGCCAAGTTAAGCACCTGCACAGCATTTTATCTCTGCATTTCGCACTTTATCAGCAGGTTTGACTTGTGTTCTTGCTTTATTTTAAATTTTCGAATTTGGGTTAATTTTTGAATTTGATAGTTTAGGTTTTCTGTTGTTGTGTTAGAATGGTTAGATGCTGGTTAGGTTAGAACTTAGTTTAGGTTAGAAATGAAACATAATAACAAAACCAATGCCATGCAAAAATCACGAATTTGATTCACTTTTTGGATAAACCCATTTTTGTATAAACTTGAAATAAACAAGGGTTTATGATGTTTTGCTTGCCATTATTGTTATTATACTTCATTTCTGAAATGACTAGGTGCGTTGTTTAGGATTAGAGGTAGTTCAGAGAGATTTTCATAAAAAATTTTCAAATTCTGCGCATTTTCGCTTAGCGAAAATACGATCGCCTAGGCAAAAGTTCATCTGGAAAACCCAGAAATGATGAACATTTTTCGCTTAGCGAATGTTAGTTTCGCTCAGCGATTTTCTCCAGAAAATTTTAAAATTTTATATTTTTTGCTCTGAGTTTTTCAATTTGATTTTATACTAACCTTTATCTATATATTTGTTTTGTGTGCTTTGCCTGATTGTGTTGCAGCATGGCACCTAAAACTAAGGCAACCGGAAGCAAAAGAAAGGCGGGTGAAGCGTCATCTCGTGCAGCTGCATCGTTTGATGCGAGTCGCTTCCGGAGTGCACATCACGCAGCAAGGTACCAAGAGCTGCTCAAGAGGAAGTTCTGGCACGAAAAGGAATTCATCATAAATCCTCAAGGAAAGTACAGCGGAATAGTGGGGATTTTTGAGAGCAGGAAGTGGGAGACGTTGATTAGTCCCCCGACTAGAATCAACGCGGATATTGTGCGGGAGTTTTACGCGAATGCAATCCCGGATGACCCAGAGGACCCATTTGAGTTCCAAACTTTCGTCTGAGGTCATGTAGTGAAATTTCACCGTCCCGCCATCAACGCCTACCTTGGAAACCCAATTCCACCAGTTGAATCTGAGTATTTGTGTGAGTTCCACACTCAGCAGCTCGTGGCAACTGGGACCACGAAGAGATCAAGAAAGCCATCTTCAAGGAGGGCAAGGATTATGACTTGAACGCAGCTGGGAAGCCCTTCAGAGCATTGAAGCAGAATATGACAATGCCGGCTCAGGTGATTCTAAATCTGATCTTGCACAATATCCGCCCTAAAAGCCATACCTCTTCAACAACATTGGACGTCACTCCCCTCATCTACTGCATTCTAGCTGGGAAAAAAGTGGATGTTGCCCGCATCATTGCAAGAGAGATCAAAACAGTTGCAATGAGTGGCATCACAACTGGAAAGTGTCCACTTGCTTTCCCTGGATTGATTATGGGCCTGTGCCAATCTGCCCGCATTGTCCTCCCACCTCAGATTCATGAGCAGATCGTACATCCGGTGGACGATGCCTACATAGCCCGGCACAATGAGGAGAAGCAACCAAAAAGAGCCCCCCAGCAAACGCAAGATCAGCCTGAATCTTCACATGCACAGGAGCAGCAGCCTTCACAGCCACAACAGCCTCAGATTCATCAGTGGGATCCTAGGTATCAGAGTTACACTTGGGATGCTATGGAGGCACACTACAGAGGTCAGCTGGGTATCCAGGAGTCACTTTATCGTCTGCAGCATCAGTGGGGTGCTCCATCAGACCCTGCTCAGCAGGTTATGACCCCGGATCAGTACCGTTCCTATGTGAATTACCTGGGGACAGGCCATTCTTTTATGGAGGGGCAGTGCAGCTGCAGGTGCTGATGATAATGTAGTAGCAGCTGATGGTTCAGATGAGGAGACGGCGAGTGATGAGAAGATGGAGGACTAAAGAGGGAGTACAACTTGAAAGCACGCACATTCAGTGAAATATTTCATTTTAAAGCTTTCAGTCAGAATTTTTTTTTGGATTGTCTGAAATACCATGGCTTGTATAACTGAATTTCCGTATTTGTTTCGGTATTTTGATTTGTACTTTGCTTCCGTACTTTTAATTCCGTATTTGAATTCTGTACTTTGAATTTTATGTACTTTTGGTACAATTTGCTTAAGTTTATGCTTTATTTCAATATTGTGTGTTTTATTTATTTATTTAGTATCATATTCTAGTTAGTTTAGTTTAAATTGCAATTGTGTGAACCCTGTTCAAATACTCAAATCTTAATGCTTGAACTAAGCCAAAGCTGTGAGCAAAAGATCAGGTGAGTGATAATGATAAAAAGTTAGTGATAAAGCACACAGCTAAGGTACTCGTTTCTTGTTTTTCTAGGTATATACTTGATTGTGAAATGAGTCCTTTGCACACATTTTTATGTTACTCAGTTTTAAGCAAGCACATATTTACGTTTGAACCAATTAGAACTAGCCGAAATGTGAGGAATCCTCAACCATTGTATATATTTGCAGGAGACCAGCATTTCATGTTTAACTCAGTTATTTATGTTAAATCTTTTGTTGTTTTAAATTGTATAAAAGCATTGAAATGATCAAGGCAATTTTTTTGAATATGAGTGAAATACTTGACCAAATAAACCTACCCTGTGAGAAGTGAGTATCTGTTAACCCCTCTGAGCCTATTGAATCAGAATCGTTAGCCATGAACTGTCAATTTTCATAAGCTCAATTGCTTATTGAAATTGCCGGAGTTTGTAAAAAAATTCAGTTCATAGTTAACTCTTTATTAAATTCTGATATTTGCTTTCTTTTGAACCCTTATCCATCGTGTTTATTGACCTTTGCCAAAATGCTAAAGGAACATTCGATTAGGGTATCATTGAACTAAGTTGGGGAGAAAGGGAGGTTGTGGTAATGTCAAGTAGTGGTGAATGATGATAATTGATCTTGACAACAAGAAAAAGAGAAAGAAAAAGAAAAAGAAAAGAAAAAAGAAAGAAAAGCAAACCAAGAAAAAGAAAAGAGAAAAATAGAAAGGTTTGCAATGAATCAAAAGAAAAAGTTGTCAAGATCAATCAAGAAAAGAAAAATTTGTAATTCACCAAGAGTTGTATTGGAATAAGGAGGAAGTTTGTAAATAGATTGAATGTTCCTCTTGCTTGGCCATTTGAATTTAATATCCCACATATGACAATTCTTTTGTAACCTAGCCCAATTACAACCCTTAAAGACCTTATGATCAATGCCTTTTATGCTTTTAGAAATGATAATTAGATGGACACATAATTTGATTGGAATGTTATCATGTTTGCTAGATGAGTGTTCATAACCCTCACAACTAATTTCAATTTGTTCATCTACTTTATATAGAAGTGTGTTAGGTTTGGTTCAAATTTAAATATTTTGTTTGCCAAGAATTGTGTGATATGAACCTTGTGCTTAGGACTATGTCACATTCATGGTATGTATTTAGTGGAATGAGAAAATTTACTGTTGCTCGCGCTATCAAAGTTGAATCATTCACCTGAAAATCTTTTCTTCCATCATTGAATTTTTTGCCTCATGCTTAACTTTGTCCAAAGCCTTGTTTTTCCAATTATTTTGAATCTTTTGTTTGAGGACAAACAAAGAACTAAGTTGGGGAGTATTTGATAAGTGGCAAAATATGATTAAATCCATGTCTTTTACAAAGCTTTTTAGTTACTTGTTGTGCAAGTTACCTTAGGAAAAGCATGGAATTTATGAATAAATGCCAATTATTCTTTGTATATCTTATTCTTCCCCATTTGTGTAGGAAAAAGCAAGCCAGGACCTGAAAATTTCAAGGATTATTGAAGAATTCATGAAGACTTTCGCTCAGCGAAGTCTTGGCGACAGCTTGGCGAAGTCAGGCAGAGATTTTAAGGAGTTTCTGAAGAGCACTTTCACTCAGCGAAGCCTTGGCGACAGGTTGGCGAAGGTAGGCAGAGAGTTCAGCTGGAACAGTGAAAGACACTTTCGCTCAGCGATTGCTTGGCGAAAGGTTGGCGAAGTGAGGCAGGGAATTTCTGAAACAAGGGAAGCTGTTTTCGCCCAACGAAATATGGATCGCTCAGCGAAATCATCAAGGCGGTTTAATGCTGAAGATGACGTGGCAAATTTCCATTGGGCACTTTTGACTGTTCGTTGAGCGACGTTACGCATCGCTGAGCGAAATTGTAACTTTCAGTCTTAGTATTTAAAGCTTTTTACAGCTTTTAGGTTAAAAAAAACTTACATTTGTATTGCTTTCATTTTGAACGAAATTCTAGAGATTATTACCAGAGAATAGGGCTAAAAGAAGAGCACTTCAAGGGACAAACAAGGAATCAAAGTTTGGATCATTCAAGGGTTTTTGAGAAATCAAAATCATCATTGATCTTCATCTTTAATCCTACTTTTGTACAGTTGACATGAGAATGATCAACTAAACATCCTTTGTTGGGATTAGAGGTAATAAATCTAGCTAGATATAGTCTATTTGATCATGTAAATATTTGATTCTAGTACTTTTTAATATATTGAAAGTTGTTCTTGATATTCAATCTTATTTATGGTTTAGTGCTATTGAAAAATACATTTAAATCTAAGTTTAGAATTCCTTTCTATTAAAACAAGTGTTTTAGACATAGAACTATGTTTTGATAATCACTTAATACATCAATGCTTAATGCTTTTGGATCATTTAATAGATTGGGAAATCGTCCATTAAACGATACAATAGATCTCACAATGTTATTTGGACACGAATAAGGTTGTCGAGCGATGTGTGATAATATTGTTAAAACAAGGTTAAAACTAGAATCCTTTTTATCATGATCATTAAACCATTATCGATGCTTGATTTATGACTTTGATACCAACGCTTTTATGCCCTATTACTCGTAGTTTTATTTATATTTTTAATGTTGAGTAGTGTAGTAATGAAAAAGGTTAAACCCTAACTTAAGATGATAATCGACGTTGAACGGTTTATGATATCGCAATAATCCCTGAGGAACGATATAAAACTTATACTTACTTTTGTGCTTTAACAGGCATCAGGTATCAAGTAGCAGTTATCAGGCGGTGATCCTAGTTTTCCCCTCGATCACTAAGTTAGCAGTTTGTAGTCTAGTCTTCATGACTACACAGTTTAGCAGTGTATTGATACTTATGTATCATTATTAGTTAAACTTTATGTATTGTAAATTAATGTATACCATACGAAATTTTAACACTTGTATAAGATCCTAGGCAATCTATATATGGGTGTTACATTGCACCTCCTAATAAAGGAAGTGGATAGGCTTTATCACGAGCCAAAACCTTCTCAATTGCATCCATTACATCATCTTCACTATGATTATTATTACCAAGTAATATTTTGGTTTCGATTTGTGTACGAACTTGTTTAAAGAGTTTTGTAGCGTTCCTTTGTTCTTCTGCGAGTTGTGAAGGTTGGATTTTGTTCATCACAAGTAATAATCCAGTGGCTGCAGAAAATAGCATAGCAGAAGATAGTTTCAAAGCCAAAAGGGGTGCATCAGAATCAGAATAACATGCAATAGCAGACATTGTTGAAGCTGTGAGTGTTGTCATGTTGATGGAGTTTAATAGGAGTTTGTTCCAATTGTCACGTTGTTGTCCTACGTTGTAATGCATTTCAATTCTGTCAGATACTGCTTCTTATATTGCATAGAGTTTAATAGTACCAGTAGCAGTAGCAATGTTAGAATTGTATAAATTTTGATCAACATGGTACCAGTAGCAGTAGCAGTAGCATTTCAATTCTGTCAGATACTGCTTCTAATATTGCATAGAGTTTAATAGTACCAGTAGCAGTAGCAATATTAGAATTGGTAGAACTGTATAAATTTTGATCAACATGGTCATTTTCATGTAGTATTTCTATGGTTTCAATATTCTTTTGTAATATAGTTGGGGTATTTTCCTTAATTACCACACTTGTCTTGGATGCTTTTGAAACAGAGAATAAAGAAATTCTTGGTAGTTTTGGGAAATTGATACAGCATTTGATTCTATTCAAAGATAGACAAGAAGAAGAGAAATTAGATGAAGGTAAACGGTTAAGTAGTGTGTTACCAAGTCAATGGGGCCGAATGTCACAAGTAAAGGGAAGACCAAGTCAAAGGAAAAGAACAGCCAAATAATAGTGAATAATAATTCAAATGGTGGGCCAGAGGGAAGGCCAAAGAGATCAATCAAAATACCCAACAGATTCATGACCTAAAAATAATCTCTAGAAGCATCCTAGGATGAGGACAAGTTTTATGAGCTGTCACTAGTTGTCTCTTTCTCTACCGTTAGGACCTGAAAAGGATAAGAATAACAGTAATTAGAATTTATCTTTTTTATTTTCAGTTTTTGTGATGAAGACAAGTGTCTCTAGATCCAAAATTCTAGGAACAATTGTATTTCCTTGAAGTCTATAAGAACAGAAAAAAAGGAATGAAACAGTAGAAAACTATTACCTCAATCCTTCTCTTTCTATCAGACTTTCCCTGACACAAAGGGAATTTAATTCTTGCTCTTTATTGCTATCAATTGGTGCTCTCGTTCTTGAAATCATGCCTCCAAGAGTCCAACCTGACCCACCAACCCTACAACAGCTACAAGAATCCATCAATAACCTCACTGCAGCTTTTACCTCCTTCCGAAACACCCAAGACCAACACCATGAGGACTATTTAGCCTCCATAGAATCCACACAATCCCAAATCCCTACCTCCAACCAACCTTCTCCTAGTGTTACCATTGGAAACCAAGACCTCACCCTCAAACCACCCAAACTGTGCCTTCTACCCTTTGACGGCACAAACCCCCTTGACTGGGTTTTTCAAGCCAACCAATTTTTTCCCATTACTCCATACCCACCTATCAACGCTTAGCTCACGTGGCTGGTTATATGACTGGTGACGCCCTTGGTTGGTACCAATGGATGTTCAACAACCATCTTCTTTCCACATGGGAAGCATTCACAAGAGCTCTGGAGGTTCACTTTGGTCCCTCGGCGTATGACAACCATCAACAGGCTCTCTTCAAGCTCAAACAAACCTCATTTGTGGCTGATTACCAACGTGAATTCGAACGCCTTTGCAATAGGGTAACTGGTCTTTCCCCCATAGCTATTGTTGATTATTTTGTTTCAGGTTTAAAGTTTCATATCCAAAATGAACTAGCTGTCCATCAACCTACCTCCATTTCCCAAGCCATTGGCCTTGCAAAACTCATTGAATCTAAATCTACTGCTGTACGACCATTTCAAACCACAAAAAACCCAAATCAAAAGCCACCACTGTTACCAACACCCTCCCCACAACTACTCCAACGGAACACACCCACTCCAACTTCTTTACCAATCAAACGTCTAAACCCATCTGAAATGCAACAACGACGAGCACAAGGTTTGTGTTTTAACTTTGATGAGAGGTTTCACCCTGGACACCGTTGTAAGTCCAAACAATTTTTGTTACTTCTGGATACAACTGAATCAGACCCTCTCGACGATAACCTTTGTGCCTTAATCACCCCACCAGAACCACCCAACTTAATAGATCTCAACCCAACCACTACTCTTGCACAAACGGCAACACCGGACGAGGCTGCGAACACACTTGATACCGAACCAGCACTCTTCCAACTCTCCCTACAAGCTGCCACTGGCCATCTTCCCCACGCACTTTGCGTTTCACTGCATCCATATACGGCCACAAACTCACTGTTTTGGTCGACTCTGGCAGTTCCCACAACATAATCCAACCTCGCATTGCTTCATTCTTACACTTACCCATTCAACCCCTGTCTTCTTTTTCTGTAATGGTAGGCAATGGTGAACACTTACAGTGTACTGTCCTTTGCAAGGAAACACCTTTAATGGTGGATCAACACCTTTTCACTGTCTCTCTTTACGTCCTACCTATTCAAGGCGCCGATGTGGTCCTTGGGGTGCAATGGCTGCAAACTCTAGGCCCCTTTGTTTCTGATTTCAGTGTTCCATCCATGCAATTCTACAACAACGACCAACTCCTCACCATCACTGGCTCTAAACCAACCACCATAACACAAGCCTCTGCTCACCAACTAAATCGTATGCTACAAACCAACGCCATAGCCACTTTTCACTCCATTGTTATGGTTCCCACTCACACTGCTCTATCTACAAGCAACCCTCAACTGAACCACTCACTGATGACCAAATTCGACTTACTTTTCACCCTGACATTCAACACATCCTCCATCACTATTTCCACATATTTTCCAAGACAAACACCCTGCCACCACCACGACCACATGACCACCACATTCATCTCAATCCCACAACTTCACCCATTAATATCAAACCTTACCGCTATCCCCACTACCAAAAAGAAGCCATGACTAAACTAATCATCGAAATGCTTCGAGATGGTATCATTCAGCCCAGCACCAGCCCTTACTCATCACCCGTCCTCCTAGTAAAAAATAAAGATGGTTCTTGGCGTTTTTGTGTTGACTATCGAGCCCTTAACAACATCACCATCAAAGACCGTTTTCCCATTCCCACAATCGATGAGCTTTTAGATGAATTACATGGTGCATCCTATTTTTCCAAAATTGATTTAAGACCCGGTTACCACCAAATTTGCTTAGCCCCGGAGGATGTGCACAAAATGGGTTTTCGTACCTTTGATGGCCACTACGAATTCTTAGTTATGCCATTCGGCCTCTCCAATGCCCCCTCATCTATCCAATCAGCCATGAATGACCTTCTTCGACCCTACCTTCGCAAATTCACCTTGGTTTTCTTTGACGACATATTGATCTATAGCCCCACTTGTGAATCTCACCTCACTCACATCAACCAAGTCCTCTCCCTGCTATCCACTCATAAATTTTATGCTAAGCTATCCAAATGCCAATTTGGGGTATGTTCTGTTGACTACCTAGGCCATCTGATCTCAGCTGAAGGTGTTCAAGCCGATCCTTCCAAAATTCAGACTATGGTTTCTTGGCCCCCACCTAAAAACATTACTGCCCTCAGGGCTTTCCTGGGCTTAACAGGGTTCTACCGCCGTTTTGTGCAGAATTACGCCTCTATTGCAAGCCCTTTAACCGATTTACTCAAAGCTAATTCCTTCAAATGGACAGAATCAGCAGCTATAGCCTTTGAAACACTCAAACAAGCCATGATCAAGCTACCTACACTTACATTACCTGACTTCACCAAGCCTTTTGAAGTCACAACTGATGCCTCCACCACAGCAGTAGGTGCGGTTTTGTCCCAAAACTCCTGTCCCATAGCTTTTTTCAGCAAAAAGCTGAACCCCCATCTAGCAGCTTCTTCCACATATGTTCGTGAGTTGTATGGTCTAACTGAAGCAATAAAAAAATGGAGGCAATATTTGTTAGGCTCCACTTTCAAAATCTTCACCGACCATAAGAGCTTAAAATGCCTCATGACCCAAACAATCCAAACTCTCGAACAACAAAAATGGTTAACCAAGCTAGTGGGATATAACTATGAAATCCACTCCAAACTCGGCAAAGACAATGTGGTTGCGGACACATTATCTCGAGTAACAGAGCCACCAATTGAAGGAATTTGTGCAATTCTTAGTTCCCCCACTTCCCTTTTAATTTCTCAATTACAGACGTTTTTTGCTACTAACCCTGCAGGACAGAAATTACTCACCAAAGCTCAAGAGGACACCAAAATGCAGCAACATTTCACTCACAAGTCAGGCTTACTGTACTTCAAAAATCGTTTACTCATACCAGAGGAAACCGGGCTCAGATTAACAATTCTGCAGGAGTTCCATTCTTCCCCTTTAGGTGGTCACTCTGGAATTCAAGCAACATTGGCTCGCGTATCTGCATCTTTCTACTGGCCGGGTATGCACAAAGATGTAAAACAATTTGTCAATATCTGCACCACATGTCAACACAACAAATATAATACTCATGCCCCGTATGGTCTCCTCCAACCTTTACCATTACCTCAGCAAGTATGGGATGACATTTCCATGGATTTCATCACCAACCTCCCACCATCAAACCATAAAACCACTATTTGGGTCATTGTAGACCGACTCACCAAATTTGCCCATTTTGTTGCACTACCAGCCAGCTTCACTGCCGCATCTTTAGCCCCAATTTTCATTTCTGAAATTTACAAACTTCACGGTGCACCTAAAACAATTGTTAGTGACAGGGACCGTATATTTGTAAGCCAGTTCTGGCGCTCCTTGTTCAAACACTTGGGCACAACACTTTCTTTTAGCAGTTCCTACCACCCACAGACAGACGGACAGACCGAGGTTTTGAATCGTTGTTTAGAAACCTACCTGCGTTGCTTTGTTAGCGATGAGCCACACCTCTGGGTTCGTTTTCTCTCTTTGGCAGAATTTTGGTACAACACAGCTCATCACTCAGCAATAGGCATGACTCCTTTTGAAGCACTCTATGGTCGTAAGCCACCCACTCTAGTCCCATACACCACCAGAAAATCCAAAATAAACACATTGGATGACCTGCTTAGCAACAAATCTCGCATCCTTCGCATTCTCAAAGAAAACCTCACCAAAGCAAGGAACCGCATGGTACAACATGTCAACCTGCATCGCAAGGACAAAGAATTTGAAGTTGACCAGTGGGTTTTTCTGAGGTTACAGCCATACCGGCAGAGCTCTGTTCAGCACCGATCCTCTCAAAAATTGGCAAAACGTTATTACAGACCTTTCCGCATCCGCAAACGCATTGGACCAGTAGCTTATGAGCTTGATCTGCCTGCAGCCTCCAGAATCCACCCTGTTTTCCATGTTTCCCTCCTCAAACTGTGTCACGGACATCCATCGACACAAGTCACACCTCTTCCCGATCCAGCAGCGTTTCCGCCCCAAGAATTGACACCAATTGCTGTGTTAGACCACCGCCTCGTACATGGAGAAGTTGTTGAAGTTTTAATTCACTGGGAAGGTTGTCCACCTTCAGAAGCTACTTGGGAGAAAAAGTCAGTGTTTCAAGCAAAGTACCCCTACTTCAATCTTGAGGACAAGATTTGTCTCAATGGGTACGGTAATGTTACCAAGTCAATGGGGCCCAATGTCACAAGTAAAGGGAAGACCAAGTCAAAGGAAAAGAACAGCCAAATAATAGTGAATAATAATTCAAATGGTGGGCCAGAGGGGAGGCCAAAGAGATCAATCAAAATACCCAACAGATTCATGACCTAAAAATAATCTCTAGAAGCATCCTAGGATGAGGACAAGTTTTATGAGCTGTCACTAGTTGTCTCTTTCTCTACCGTTAGGACCTGAAAAGGATAAGAATAACAGTAATTAGAATTTATCTTTTTTATTTTCAGTTTTTGTGATGAAGACAAGTGTCTCTAGATCCAAAATTCTAGGAACAATTGTATTTCCTTGAAGTCTATAAGAACAGAAAAAAAAGGAATGAAACAACTTCTCTTTCTATCAGACTTTCCCTGACACAAAGGGAATTTAATTCTTGCTCTTTATTGCTATCATAGTGCTGAAGACCGTAAAGAAAGCATTGATGTTGCAAGATTTTGTGGTTGGTAATTTGAATGAAGATTCAGTGTGTGTATATTTATTTAATTTATACTAATCATTGAGTCAAAACATAATAACAATAATAACGAACTAGAAAAGAAGGTGCTAGATACGGGAAATTGGGTCCACTTTAGCCTTAACATATTTGCCTATGTCACAATCTTGACCAATTCCTGTTTAAAATATTGGAGCCATGGAATGGAAACCCCATCCTTGCTAACGTACGTGAATATCAATCAATTAACATTCTAATAAATGCATGGCCCTATAGTACTTTCGCTTCAGTTACATATACTTATGAAAAAATACTAAATAATGTATTTCAAATACAGTAAGACTCATGTCTCATATGTTTCTATTCTTAAATACTAAACTGTGAATTTGTGATACGCAAGACAACATGTTAACATATATGTCTCGTGTGTTTGTCTACTCTGCATTAGAATATTTGGCATTTCTGACTCAATAGGAGGTGAATGTATTTTACACATCTACAATATACAAAGCAAACATGTGCTCAAGACCGGCACAAGGGGCAAGCTAGGGTTTAATGCTTCAAAATTTTGGATAAAAAAAGGCCTAAAAAAATGTAATTTAGTTATAAATATTAATGTCATAAATTGATGTTTGGCTAGCTCATTTGGTCAACTTTGGGGTCTCAAATGCTTATTGACCTAGGTTTCAAATCTTGGAGTCAACAAAATTTGAATAACTTTTTTAATTTTAGAAGGTCTCACTTTAAAATTTGTTTTAGGTTTCTAAACTTCTTGGGACGACCCTGCATGTGCTTTGTATGAGTTTCACCAGGAATTAAAATCAACTTCTATTTAACCTGTAAGTGTAGCTCAATAGGTAGCTATCAAGGACAATATGTGTAGTGGGTGGGGTTAGAAACCTGAGCAACTAGTGGGGTCATGGGTCCAATTTCCACATTACAATCGTTAACCCAACTCTGATAGGAGGTCTACAACAAGATATGTTTTTACTCTTGCAGGAGGACATATTTGCCTGAAATCATCATTTTAATCCATAGTGACCATGTCAACAATTAAAGTAGAGTACATGGTAGCGCCTAAAGCCGCCAAACAAGCATCATGGCTTACATGATTGGTAAGAGAATTGGGTGTTGAGTAAGGTGGAGTTTTGTTTCATTTTGATAGTTAGAGTGTCATTTATTTGGAAAATAATCATGTGTATCAAGCTAGGATGAAGCATGTTGATGTGAGATTTCACAAGATCAGAGAGTTACTTGTATCTGGACAGATATTACTCGAAAAGGCTCATACTTCTTAGAATGCAGTTGATTTGTTGGCCAAGTCAGTCATCAATGACAAGTTCTAGCACGTCATGCAGAAAAACTCCATAAAGGTTTGATATTCATCAAGGTGAAGATTGGTTAGTATGGCTCATATATAGAAACTGAAGAGAGGCAAGGGGCTCAGAGTCATTGTTGTAATTTGAATTGTAGTACTATATATATTGCTTGTAACACCGAATCTCTAATTCATCATAGAAATAAATGAAACAATAGTTACTATATAGTCGTAGAGGTAGGCAACATTGGTCAAACTACAACAAAAGTTAATTGTGTCCAATGTCTTTTGCTTTCGTTTCTTTAATCTTCAGTTATTCGTTGTTGTTCTAACATTAAATGCATTTTTTTTGTGATAAAATGTGTATTATTTTTTTTAGAGAAAATGCGTATTATTTTTATTAACTTAAAAAATTATTGAATAATCCAAAAAACTATACAACTTTTATTAACATACATTTAAATGAATGATTTTGTTTATATCTATTATACCAAATTTATTAAAACTTCCCGATTAATTTTTTTTCTCTTAATGAGCCTCTGATTTTCATGAAAAAAGAACACTCGTAATTCAGAGTTCAGCTGAAATTTTTTGAGTTAAATCTAATCAAAGATTTATCTAAATTCAAATTCAGGTTCTCCGGTACGACGTCTAGCTTTTATTTTTTTATGAACTATGTCGTATCAAAAGTTTTTTTTCTACAAAGTCATGTAACTACAAAGAATGAAAGAATAACACATTAAAAAATGAATTAAATGATGTATATGTCTTAGAATATTTTGCTGGCAAATTCATCAATGTCAACACCTTCTATTCGATAAGCAGCTGATTTTGATGCAAGTTCCCTCAGCTCTGATACATTTCTTCCTAACTGCAAAGCCATCTTCATTTCAAACAACTCTCCATTTTCTCTTCTCTCTAAATCTTTTTCTTCCAAAGTTGATTCAATTGAAGTTTCTATCAAGTTGAAGAAACCAGCAGAAGTTCTATACATTTCAAAAACCATGCCAACTTGTCCACCATGCTCAAAAGTATTAATTGCAGAAGCCAATGAACCAGCCAAGAGAGGAACAAAAGCAGCCAAAGAACTACCATTGCCTATAAATGTAGATCCAATAGCTGCAATTCCTGTGAGTAATGGCCCTGCAATTGCAAAACTCTTGTTTACCTTCAAAACTATTTTTCCAAGTCTGTCATAATCTTCAGAGTCTTTTCTCTTTATCACTTCAACAACTTCCCTCATTTCCATTTCTAATTCTTCACTCCATCCATTCATTTTCCCCATTTTGTTGGATAATTTGTTTTTCCTTTGAAACATAGTTGAAGGCCACCACATAGCAGGCTCAAATTTTGTAGGGTATTTTTCAAGCATTGCTCCTAATAATGGAAGTGGATATGCTTTGTCAAGTGCCAAAACTTTCTCCATTGCACCCTTAACATCTTCCTCACTAGGATTTCCAAGAGCAATTGTAGTTTGAATTTGTCTTTGAAGTTGTTTGAACATTCTTGTAGCATTCCTTTGTTCCTCTGTGAGTTGAGAGGGTTGGATTTTGTTCATGATAAGCAATAATCCAGTGGCTGCAGAAAACAGAAGAGCAGAAGATAGTTTCAGAGCCAAAAGTGGTGCACCTTCCCCACTTGTGACAGCTGCAACACCAGACATGGTTGTAGCAGTGAGAGTAATCATATTTATTGAGTTTAAAAGAAGAGTGTTCCAGTTATTACGTTGTTCGCCAATGTTTTGATGCATTTCTATTCTGTCTGATACAGCTTCCAAAACTGCATATAGTTGAACTGTAGCATTAGAATTTGTAGAATGCTTTTGTTGTTGATCTTGTAATATTTGTGTTTTGCTGTTGTGGTCGTTGTTTCGTACTTTTAATGCTTGATCAACAACTTGTTTTCTGGTTTGTATAGTTGGCAATGAAATATTTTGATGTTTTGGGAGATGAATTGCAGCATTGATTACTTTCTTTGAAGATGATAAAGAACATGAAGTTAGAACTGAAGTTTGTAATATTGAAGCCATGATATATATGGATTAATAATATTTGATGGTGTTTGTGTTAATTTAGGATAGTATATAGTTGCGGAAATTATAAAAAGGTTTTGGTTTTGGTAATATTGTTTGAATGATTTAGATGTGTAAGGTGGTATGCAATATTTATATGCCAAAGAGAGTGGGAAGGGGTCAAAATCAAATAAGGAAACTCTGATTGACCAATTGAATTAATTAAAAATTGACATAGTCTCTGTTCAAAATTCCAAGCCTTGTGTATGTTGGGTCTCAACATGCAAGGATGTAAAAATAAAACCACAATTAAGGCTGCGTTACATGCATGAAATACGAAACTACGTAGTAGCTTGGTAATTAGCCTGCAACAAAGGCTATGGACTTTTTCTCTATTTCATTCACTAATTTTTACTTTTCATTTGTCAATATATAAGCTATGGCTAGTGCATGCTCTATTAGTTTTAGAAATGTCTTTGATTTTGAACTGTCTTTGGGTTATGTCATACCATTTGTCAATATATAAGCCATCTTCAGCATTTTAATTTTAAAAATTTGAATATTCTTATGTGGAATTTTGTTTTGGTAGTCAAAATAATTGAGATCCACTCTCAACTATTGTTCCATAATCAAGCTCTGAATCAAATGTTCGGGAACCAAATATCTATCACTTTTATTATACCGCGTTAGTTTAGTTTTTCGGTTGACTTTTAATTATATTAGTTTAAGATTTGAATAATGGGATTATATAAATTTCAAATGAATATAGATATAGAAGGATTGAATAAATCTACCAAAAAAAGAAAAGAAAAAAGGGCGGACACTGTCCCGTAAATGTAGCCCGTTTTGACACCTATAGGAGTATCAAATGAACATTACATTTGTTTAAATATAAAATGGGTGGACACTGTCCTGTAAATGTAGCTCAATTGATAGCTATCAGAGACTTAATTTGCAGGGGTCGGGGTTCGAACTTCGGATTTTCCACTTCTCTACAATTTAAAAAAAGTGTGTGATCTAGCCACTCTTGACAAAAAAAAAGGGTGGACACTAATATTTTCGAGAGAAAATCATACAACATTTGTTTAAAACTAATCATAAATACTAATATTATTAATTTTCAATTTGATATTAATTTTCTAATATATGTTTATAGGAGTATTTGATTTGATTAGTTTTTGAAAATTTATATTTTATAAGAAAAAATTAGTAAATTATTTCATTATTTATCCTATCCTGATTGTTTCTAATTTAGTCTCTATCAACAATAACATTTTAAACTATTTCAATTAGGCCATCTCTCTAGCAAAACTTTTCCCTGACCTCTCTCTAAGCTAACCACAACCACCTCAGCTCCACCCTCCATATCCAAACACTCTTTTTCCAATGTAGCCCTCAGCAGTGGTGGTGCGACGAGCTTCACCCTCCGCACCACCGTCAACCCTCTTCTTCCTCGTCAGCGGTCCTCCGAGCATCGGTGTTCTCTGATGGTTGTGGTTGTGGTTTCGCAGGTTCCGTTTTCAGAACTTGCGTTCTCGTTCTGCAGCGTTTCACGAGCTCTTGTTCGTGGTGGATCTGGCTTTTGGCTGGTGGGTGGTTTACAATCTGGATATGTTGTTTCTTCACCGGACCGTGTTTGGTATGTGGGAGCTCAACAATTTCAGAGTGTTTCTCCTCTACGCCGGTGGGTTGGGGGTCAGCGTTGTGTTGCCGGTTTTTTGTGTCACCGGATCCTTGCCGCCGGCGGGCCTCCTGTTCTCTTGGGTATCCAGTTTTGTTTTGGTTTTTGTTTACGTTTGTTTTTTATTTCCTATTGTTTTGGGAAGATGACGACGGGTGGGGGTTTGGGTCTGACTCTCTGATTCTGTTTGATAATCTTAAATTTAGTTTTCTAGATTTAAGATCTGGTTATCTGGCTGTTGTTGCTCGAAAGAGCTAGGTGCGTAGATGCTTCGTGTTGACGGAGTAGTCGTTTGTCGTACCTTAAGCCTTTATCTGCCGCGGTTGCTTTACGCGCCGTTGGTGGACTGTGATAAACTGTTCTATTAACCTGAAAGGGTTGTTTTGTTTAACCCGAAAGGGTCTGATTATTGACGTATTGGACGCATCCCTCGATCTGAGTTCTTACGCGTTGCTTGCTCGAAAGAGCTTTTTATGCTTGTTGTTGATCAGGGAGCTGTTGGCACTTGGATTTTGATGTCGTGTTGACAATCGATCCATTCGCCATATTTAAACTCTAACCGTTCTCTGCAAATGTTCACTTTCATGCTTTTTTGTAACCTGGTTTCGTGCCCGTACGCGGGTTCGCTGGGTTGCGCCTGTGATTAGTGAATCTTTGTTAGGATAGATTAGAGTAGATCTACTTGGACAGATGTATCACGATGTATTCCCGTTTGGGTTTTTCCTGGGTCAGGTCTAATGTCCCCCCGGTCTTTATATCTTTTTTGTTTTATTTAATATATTTTCTATTTTGCACAAAAAAAACAATAACATTTTAAAAAGCAAGAGCAGCAGGATATTCTAAGGTTGATGATTATCTTATCATATCATATCATATCATGTTGGTTCATCGAAAAATGAATTTTAACAAGATATATGATATGTAATTTATCTTATACCGTGACTTTTATCCTTGACCATAAAAAAAGTCATTCAATTTTAAACCGGCCCCAATACTCACTAATCAACTCCCAGTCTCCTATCATGAGGAGTTATATATAGGGACAGAGTCAAAAATTAATCTTAGGGGGGACCGAGTTCAAAAGTATAATTTAAAAAAGAAAAAATAAATTTTCTAATGTATAACAAATATAAGAAATTATAAGCTATATTCAAAGTAAATATTGTCAAACAAAGATAAAGAACTAGCTTTTACTTCTCAAGTTGTGGTCGTTATTGTTTCATAGAGTTCAAATCATTGATTTTCATATCTAAGGTAAATTTTTTCAGCAATTTAATTTCAAGGATAAATTTAACCTGCAAATAAGGAAATAAATATACAATTTCAAAGATATAAGAAAAGAGGAGTACCTTAATTAGGAATGTGATGAAACGACAAGACTAAAGCAGTTGTTGAATAATATGGACATAAACTATAAAACAATCAAAATGCAAATGTACGAGGATGACTTCACGATAAAATTGCGAGAGGTGAATCGTTGATAGTGGCTGAGAGTGCACAAACAAAATCGCGGAATTAGTCAAAAAAATTAAGCAAAATTGTAATGAGAAATCAGAAACTGGTTCCGTTAAGGATTATGGTTTTTTTTTTTTTTTGTAAATTGTAACAAAACTTCATTTTTTTTTTCTTCTATTGTTAGGGATTCTTGTTAAAGATTGGTTCAATTAAACTTCAAAACTTAAGTCTTAAGGCCCAATATATTAAGTCATAAAAAGGTCTATTATACAATTTCATATTAAAAAAGCAGAAACGAAAATACGTAATAACATACTAGTATAAAAAAAATGAAAAGTTTGGATAGACCATGGTCTTGCTTGTTCCCTTCTAACTCCGTCCCTAGCTAGATATTATTAATTATATTAACAACCTTAATTTCATGAAAACATATAAGCAATTTAAATATTTGGGCAAATTCATATATGTCAATGATCTAATTTTTTGATTCATATCAACCCAAACACAACTTATAAATCAAGCAAAATTGGATATATATCATAAACTCTCCTACTCAATTACATTATGACGTTATAAATTTTATATATATATATATATATATATGTGTGTGTCTGTGTGTGTGTGTGTGTGTGTGTGTGTGTGTGTGTGTGTGTGCAGAATCAGATCTCTGTTGTATATATTTACATTTGTTTTCTGTCATGAAAGAATAAAATAATGTGACCTATACATGAAAGAACAAAATAATGTTTTTTATCTTGAAGATATGTTATCTCAGAAGAGCTTGCTGGCAAATTCATCTATGTCAACACCTTCGATGCGACAAGAAGCTGATTTTGAGGCAAGTTCCCTCAGCTCTGATACACTTCTTCCCAATTGCAAAGCCATTTTCATTTCAAATAGCTCTCCATTTTCTCTTCTCTCTAAATCTTTCTCTCCCAAAGTTGATTCAATTGAAGTATCTATCAAGTTGAAGAAACCGCCAGAAGCTCTGTACATTTCAAAAACCATGCCAACTTGTCCACCATGCTCAAAAGTATTAACTGCAGAAGCCAATGAACCAGCCAATAGAGGAACAAAAGCAGCCAAAGTACCATTGCCTATAAATGTAGATCCAATAGCTGCAATTCCTGTGAGTAATGGCCCTTCAATTGCCAAACTTTTGTTTACCTTCAAAGCTATGTTTCCAAGTCTTTCATAATCTTCAGAATCTTTTCTCTTTATCACTTGAACAACTTCCCTCATTTCCATTTCCAATTCTTCACTCCATCCATTATTCATTTTCCCTATTTTCTTGCTTTGTGTTTTTACCTTTTTGGACATAGGCCACCAATTAGCAGGTTCAAATTTTGAAGGGTATTTCTCAAGCATTGCCCCCAATAAAGGAAGAGGGTATGCTTTATCAAGTGCCAAAACCTTTTCAATTGCATCTTTGACATCCTCCTGGGTGGGATTTCCAATAGCAATTTTAGTTTTGATTTGACTTTGAAGTTGCTTGAACAATCTTGTAGCATTTCTTTGTTCCTCAGCTAGTTGAGAAGGCTGGATTTTGTTCATGATAAGCAACAATCCAGTGGCTGCAGAAAACAAAAGAGCAGAAGATAGTTTCAAAGCCAGAAGTGATGGATCTGAGCAAGTGGTAGCAGCAGAAGCAGCAAGACCAGACATGGTTGTAGCAGTAAGAGTAATCATGTTGATAGAGTTTAAAAGAAGCATGTTCCAGTTGTTACGTTGTTCACCAACGTTTTGATGCATTTCAACTCTGTCTGATACAGCCTCCAAGATTGTATAGAGTTGAACGGTGGATTTAGAATTATTTGTAGAATGTTGATAGTGTAATATTTGTGTGTTATTCTTGTTTTCTAATAAGGGAGTATTGTACTCTTTGAGTACTTTTAATTCTTGATCAACTTGTTTGCTGGTTTGTATCTTTGGTAATGAGATATTTAAGAGTTTTGGAAGATGGATTGCAGAATTCATTACTCCCTTTGAAGATGATGATGATGATAAAGAACAAGAAATTAGAACTGAAGTTTGTATTAAAACCATGATATATATGAATTTGTTTCTTGGTATATGGTAAGTGTGTTTGCTTTGTGGTTAGGATATGTGTAAGGTGGTATGGATATATATATTTATATAGCAAAGAACGAAAGAGAAGGGGTCAGAATGAAACAAAGAAACCCTGATTGACCAGTTTAATATTAACAAATTCATTGAAATAGTCTCTGTTCAAAATTCGCAGCCTTGTCCCTTAGTTTGGGTCTCACTCAACATGCGACGTAGTAAAATTAAAACCATAAGACTGAACAATAGTACTGCGTTACATGCAAGAAAAACGAAACTACGTAGTAGCTTGGTAATTAGCCTACTACAAATTAAAACTATGGACTTTTTCTCTTCATTCACCAATTTAATTTTTACTTTTAATTTGTCAATATAAGCTATGTCTTGTGCTCCATTTTAGAAATGTCTTTTATTTTGAAGTGTCTTTGGATTTAGCCACACCAACATTGTTTTGACTCAACTGGCCATACCATAAGTCTTAAAATGTTCAACATTATAAATTTCAAATTAAAAAAATTGAATTTTCAATTCGTTATTATATCTCTTCTGTGTGGACTTAATTTGTTATCAAACAAAATTTGAAGACCGGGGAAAAATAATATTTGAAATCAATTTTGATTTAAGAGTACTGAATAATAAATAAATGTTTTGGAATGGAAACAAGCATGTCAACCTAAAAAGTCCATTCTTTCAAAACAAAAAGAAACCTAAAAAGTCCAAAGAGGATATCAACCTAAATTTAAAGCAATCCACTATCAAATTCAGAATTGTTGTCAACTAAAAAAACTATTGAATTCAGATTTGGCACTACAGAAAAACGATTTTGTCCGTGAATATTAGTGAAATAGACATAGAGAATTAGAGATATTTTTTCATTCACAAAGTGTTTATTATTTCTTTAACTAACAGCTAAATGACATTAGCTAGTAAACTCAATAGTGTTTAATTATATGAGATGATACAAGTTTCCTTCGGCTTAATTAGAGGTTTTGGGGTTCAAATCCATCTTTTGTTTTTACACATTTAAGAAGGTTCGAATTCAGCTTCGAAAATATAACCACGTTACCACTCTTGAAAGATGTTTTGTTTCTCTTGATAGCTGTATGAACATTTGATTTGTTCGTGTGCAGGTTCGAACCCTACGATTATGCACTTCTCCACACTTAACATTCAGGGATTAGTATAACAAAATTGAATAAAATTTTGATATAACAAAGAATCTTTTTTTTTGAAGGAATGATAAAATCTTATCAGATCTTGTGTTTTATTTCTTCCTCATTTTTCTCTTCCCCGAAATCCTTTTCAATATCATTAATACTCTCTCCAAATTTTCATCATTACTGGTAACATTGTCTTGTTCGTCATGAATGGTTTTAGCATTGGTTCGAATGTTCAAGATTTCTGATTGACAAGCTAGTTGTGTGCTCATGTGTCCTATTAGACATGCCAAGTTGTTTATTATTTCATTGTTTCTTAGGATGTTTATCATGGATTGTTGCGTGAACTAATTCAAAACATCTTATATTCTTTATAGTCTTTCTTCCCAGGAGGATGTTGATTGTACTGTTGATATAATTGATACTCATATTTAGTATATATAGAAGTTGTTGTAACCACGGCCAGTTATGGCTCTATCTCCTATGGAGAATCTGAAAAGGAAATAACTAACAAGAAGATTTTATTTGGCTTGCAAAGAGGGTTTAGTGACAAACACAAGTAATATACAACATAAAAAAATAATATGTACAAATACTCAAAACAATAAAAGTCATTGTGATGCTCCAATATTTTAAACACAAGTTCCAACAACGACGTCATTTGATGAGTTGCTTTTATAGCGGCATCAAAAATAAGTATTCAGGGTATGAAAGTAGGGTTTGTTTGTACATGAGTGGGATCTTTGCAGTTAAAACTGAAAACAAGAGCAGAAAGATAATATTGCCGGAATTTTTCTTTGTTAACTAATCATCTAATGTCCTTCCTTGATCGATTATATTCTTTCTAAATTTCAATTATGCTTCCACCTATCTCTCATCATTGATTTCCATGTCTGGTAAACAACGCAAGATCCATTGTACCCATTAACTTTTGGTGTCTCGCTCAAGTAATCAGTTCAATGACATTAAGCTCAGACAGTGTATGTGAGTGCATATATAGCCCTATGTCTAGCAACTAGCATTCGCAAATGAAATTATTTTAGATCTCTTAGATAAAAATTCAATGTCTCACACTTTCTAAATCAAAATATCTTTTTGGGATTGCACATCGAAAAAAAACATTAAGAACATAAATGAAATCATCAACATAATGAAATAGAGATTATATATAATCAGTCAGATCATGTATCTACATCAGAATCATAACAACTTGACCTAATCTCAATAATAGAGAAGATTAGTTATATTTAACCTTACAATACATAGCAAGAAGAAAAGAGATTTAATGTTAAGGTTGATTCCTCGATCTCCATCGCCTTGGCTTTCTCCCTCTGCATTACTCTCTCTCTCTCTCTCTCTCTCTCTCTCTCTCTCTCTCTGTCTCTGTCTCTGTGTGTGTGTGTGTGTGTGTGTTCTGAGTTGTTTTCAGAATGCCAATATATATCAAAATAAGAGATATGAGCCCCTTTTTATAGATTATGAAAAGTGAGAATTTGCTCAACAAGCCAAAATTCACTTAGCAGATTGACCTTTCTTCAAGGTTAAGCCTCTTTCAGCTCAAAAACCAGCTTTTTAGTCGTCTTAAATTCACCTAGCGGATTCCTGCTCGTCAAACGGATTTGAAAGGATTCTAAATAGTGAAAAGTCTAGGACTTTCTGCCTTAACTCTCTTCTAGATCGCTTTGACTCGCTTAGTGGAATTGCTTAAACTCTTCATCTTTGCTCTTTTCCTTCTCCTTCACAATTGAACTTAAAAGACCTACAAAAAGGAAGGAAATTATGTAAAAGTAGCTTATTCAGCATAAAAGGTATAAGAACTTAGGTACCGTTTGGCCCGGCTTTTTTTCTACTTCTCTACAATTTTAAGGAGAAGGTAGGTCAAACACAATATCTATTAAGTACTTACTAAAAAAATATTTTAAACATTTTTTCCCTTCAAAAAATATTTTAACATTTTTTTATTTATTATATATTTGTAAAATATTTTGCCAAACAACTTTAAACTTAAAAATAATTTTAAAACTAAAAAAATAATAAAGTAACAAAGCAACTTTAACTTCTTTTTTAAACCCCTTAATTTTAATTTTGTTTTAAAGTAGCTTTTAGACTGTAAAAAAGTCAGGCCAAACGATACCTTAGTATTTACGTGAAATTGGGGATTTTTTTTCTGAGATAACTTGCAAAACAAAACAAGTTAATAAGTGTCATGAATAAACATGTAATTTAATAGAAAATTGGTACTTACCAAGGGAAAATGCTACACATTGCGAAAATTTTGTCTCGATGACATTACGACATTGCATACTTGTACGGCATACATGAACGATATTGTAGAAAAGTCTTTAATTTATATTCATTCACTAGTGTATTGTGTGAAAGGAAGATCTATCAGTTGAAATATATCTGTGATGTATTCATGCTTGTCCTGCTCGCGACAAAGAGCAAAGCTTTTTCTGAAGTGCTTTGGTATGTGGCAGCCAAGGGGTGCATTGTGTCAACATGGTTGAAATGACTTAGTTTATCATGTAATACATTTGCACTATATTTTGTTAAAAATACAAAGAAAGGGCAAAAAGGATTGTCTTTAATTTCACACTGTTGTTATAAGGGTAATTAGCATAGCAAGAAATAGGCGGATATACTCCGACTCGATGGAAGAGGTTACATGCATAGTTAAATTCATCAAAGTTATTAAGTTTTGAAAATGGTTTATGGCTAAGTCAACATGGCTCCCTTAAAATTTGTATAAGTGATGAGTTGATCCTATGAATTGCCTCCTAACTTCTAAGAGCATATTACTATCTATCTTCCGGGTTCTTTTATATGTTGTTCTTTAATCTTGAGTACCCGTTGTACTAATTTTGGAATTATGGCTTGTTGTTTTAAAGAAAAATTGTTTTAGATACTATCAATCAATCAAACAATCGTTTTACTTATGTCTTTTCTAATTTAGTAGTTCTCAAAATCCCCAAAAATTCATACTTAAGAATCGTTGGAAGAACTAAGGACCACACCGTTAAGGGACATAGTTCGTTCATTTGGCATAATCACTTGACGAAAAAGAAATCATTGTTGAGAACTATTAGCGGAATCTATGCCTATCTTTTAAGTTCGATAACAAGAGACTAAATGAAGCAAAATTGGGAAAAGAACACAGTTATTACGAATTCTCCTACTCAATTGGAGGATGAAGTTTGAAATTATATTTGCAAAATCAGATCTCTGTTGCCGATATTTACATTTGTTTTCTATGTCAAAGGACTAACAATGTTTATACATAAAATAATAAAAGAATGTAAATAGGGATCTATACATGAAAGAACAAAATAATGTGTTAGTCTTAAAGATTATCTTAAAAGAGCTTGCTGGCAAATTCATCTATGTCAAGACCTTCAATGCGACAAGAAGCTGATTTTGAGGCAAGTTCCCTCAGCTCTGATACACTTCTTCCTAATTGCAAAGCCATTTTCATTTCAAATAGCTCACCATTTTCTCTTTTCTCTAAATCTTTCTCTCCCAAAGTTGATTCAATTGAAGTTTCTAACAAGTTGAAAAAACCACCAGAAGCTCTATACATTTCAAAAACCATGCCAACTTGTCCACCATGCTCAAAAGTATTAACTGCAGAAGCCAATGAACCAGCCAAGAGAGGAACAAAAGCAGCCAAAGAACTACTACCTACAAAAGTAGATCCAATAGCTGCAATTCCTGTGAGTAATGGCCCTGTAATTGCCAAACTCTTGTTTACCTTCAAAGCTATATTTCCAAGTCTGTTATAATCTTCAGCATCTTTTCTCTTTATTACTTTAACAACCTCCCTCATTTCCATTTCTAAATCTTTACTCCATCCATTGTTCATTTTCCCCAATTTTTTGCTTTGTGTTTTTCCGTTTCTAGAAGGCCACCAATTAGCAGGCTCAAATTTTGAAGGGTATTTTTCAAGCATTGCTCCTAATAAGGGAAGAGGGTATGCTTTATCAAGTGCCAAAACCTTTTCAATAGCATCTTTGACATCTTCATCAGTAGAATTTCCAAGAGCAATTTTTGTTTGGATTTGTGTCTGAAGCTGTTTGAACAATCTTGTAGCATTTCTTTGTTCCTCGGCTAATTGAGAAGGTTGGATTTTGTTCATGATAATCAACAATCCAGTGGCTGCAGAGAATAAAAGAGCAGAAGATAGTTTCAAAGCCAAAAGTGATGAATCAGAACAAGTAGTGGCAACAGTAGCAGCAAGACCAGACATGGTTGTAGCAGTGAGAGTAATCATGTTGATGGAATTCAAGAGAAGAGTGTTCCAATTGTTACGTTGTTCACAAACGTTGTGATGCATTTCAACTCTGTCAGAAACAGCTTCCAAGACTGCATATAGTTTAATAATAGCATTTGACTTCTTATTGTTGTGTCCGCACAACTCATCATGTGATTGTGTGGTGAGGACAACATTATTAAACTTTTCTAATTCGTCTTTAGATCCATTAAATTCCTCAATTAGTTGTCTTGTTTTTGATAATTGAGGAATTGAGAAATTAGGGACACGTGGAAGTTTTGGAAGATGGATAGCAGCATTAACTGTCCTCAAAGAAGATGAATTAGCTGCTGCTGCTGAGAATTGTATACTAACCATGTATTGATGAGAATTGAGAGCTTAAAAAAGAATAGTGTTTTGAATTGTAGATGAGAGTTTATTTTTCAAATGAAGAGAGTTTATGAAAAATAATGAATGGGAGTGGGTGATATATATAATAGACCATAGAGCAAGGGAAGAGAATGGATCAAAAAATAAGAATAGATGGGAAGAAGTCATAACTAACCGTAAGATTAGACTTGGCCTTTGTATTGACTTGTCTATGTATTCTAATTAATAAATTTCAACATGCTTGCTTTGGCTTCTTTCAACGTTCAATAGGGACCAAGAAGTAGTAAAGCCAACCAAATACTCCTACCCACATGGATTTTGTTTATTAAACATTGAAGGTGTCATTGCATACCTAGTATGCATGGATTATATTATTGTGCTATATTTTTATTTAATTATAAAATATGTAAAATTATTTTATTAATGATATCATAATGTTTTATCTTAACAATTGGTGTTGGGTCTTGTGGAAAATCGTCAAGACTCCCCTAACGTGGCGAATAATGTTCCATTTCGGTATGAAGGGTTGTTCACGTTTAATATCTGACAAAGTCTCTAATTGAATTACCTCAAGTGGTGAAAATTGTTTTTGATAACATATATATAAAGTTTATGTGAGTTTGATTCTAGAGGCTCAACAAGGTTATGAAAGTCTTCAAAACTCAACAAATGTTAGCATTACAGGTCATCCACTAAAAAAATTCTCAAGAGATAAGTTATGGTAAATAAAAAAAATCATAATTTAATTATTTATTATAAAAAAAATCATCATTTTCGTTAACTATTTTGAAAACGTCATAGTATAATAATGTGTTTGATATAGTATATATTATAAATTAATTACAAGGTGATTATACCCTATTTGTTATATAAATATACATCTTGTCTCATATCTACACTGCCATATATCAATTTTCAGACCGTCATCTATTACGTATCGTCTTATTATATTCCTACTATATAGTCATACTTTTTTTTATCAATACTAGTACTATATAGTCATATATACTATCTTTAAAAAAAAATCATATATACTAATACTCCAATGGATCAATGTGGTAATATTTTAAGAACAAAAAAAGCACGGTGAGTCTGTTTGGCAAAGCATAAAAACAAGTTTATGTTTTATAGCTTATAAGCTTGTCTGGAAAAAAAAGACATGTTTGGTAACAGTCTTTATTTTAGGAGCTTATAGCTTATTTTTCAGACGCTATTTCAAGTAGCGTTTGAGCTTATAGCTTATAGCTTATTGTTTTATCTTCCTCTTTTACCCTTACTATTTTATTTAAATACCAGTTTTACCCCTTATGTTTTATTATAATTTAAAATAAAAAATAAATATATTAAATATATGGAATACCAACAATATTGTTTTATCTTAATTCGTACTTAAATGACAATGATATCGTTGTTGTTGTTATTATTATTATTATTATTATTATTATTATTATTATTATTATTATTATTACTACTACTATTAATGTATGTTGTTCTTGTCTTCATAAAAAATTGAATGATATAAAAATGTCTTTTTATGTCATTTTACATCTATCAGCTAGTTGAACCGCTAATTTTACCAAACACTTCAATTAGTTTATCAGCCATAAGTCATCAGACATCAGCTATAAGCTATCAGCTATCAGCCATCAGTCATCAGTCATAAGCTATAAGCTATCAGCTAACTAAATAGATATCCGCTGTTTTTGCCAAACAGACCCAGTGCGTTGTTTTTTAGTGGCTTTGATCCTTAAAAGAAATACAAGAATAATTTCAACTCGATGATGAACCGTGTACGTATAGATCACCAATCGCTTACATTTAGGGATCTCAAAATATTTCATTGGTGGACTTAAGCAAATTATACTAGTGAGCACGAAATAACTAGACCAATGTCACAAGTTTCACACATTTATAAAATCGGCACATTCACAATCGTTGGACCTGAGATAGTATAGGTTCATAAATGTGTTTTAAATGATACGCATTTTATCATTAAAATTAATATATTGCTAATCATTTTTTAATAACCGTGTAAAACATAAAAATGACACCTATTTTGAGACGGAGGTAGTATAATTGGTAATTACATTGTTTATCCTCTAATCAATCGTACTACTTTTACCATATTACCTATGCATCGTAAGTGTTTTGCACATACGTCAAAAAAAAATTGTGAAGTGTTCGTATTATCGTCCTTTTACATAAGCATCGGGTTTATTCGAATCTAAAGCTAGATTATGGTCTAAATAATTCCGTCTAAAACTTAGGAACATATTAATGAGGATTGGTTACTCCCTCCATCCTTTTTTTTATAGGAGTAGTTTACAAAAAAAATAAATTGTCCCTAAATATAAGATCATATACACATTCTTAGATGCATTGATTACTTTTTTTCCAAATATACTCCTTATTAATACTACCAATTTGTCTTGGTATATGAAAAGTTAACATTAAATATATATTTAATTAAGGATAATATAGTAATAGTCACACACATTTGTGACAATTTTATTACTTCAACAAATTTTTTTAATGCACGTGATTTTTTTTAAATTACTCCTAAAAAAAAGAAGAAGGGAGTATAAGTTATAACACGTCTCAATCTTTCCTTTTTTTAGTGGGCCACCCCACACCCTACCAATCAAGTGTGTGGCAAAAAATGGCCACGATATTATTCGTAGTTGCTATGAATTTGACCTATAAAAAACTTTCATCTCTATGCTTCAGGTGTCCTTCGCTCATTTAGCAACTCAGCAGCTGCTTGTTGCCTATATACTCCTTTGAAAACACATCACATTACATCGAGGCAACACAATTTTTTCCAAATGATCAAGTCATTGTGGGAAATATGAACATGGTCTCTTTATAAACTCTATTGGTTCTTCTAAAGTTATTTTCAATTCAACTCTTAAAATCCATATTTAACTTGGGAAAAATGCTAATACGTATCCTAAAGATTGGAACGAAACTATGAGTATCAAAGTGATAGTTTTGGCTACCCCAAATTATTATTTATTATTTGAATAAGTTAGTATACTATGTAATTAGTTATCCCAATAATATATATTTAGTTACAAAAAAAAGTTTATTTATCAAAAACTAGTAGAAATAGAAAAGCTAAAAAAATATCCACTTGTTTAATAGATGTATTCGGTCTTAAGCAACTATAAAGTGAGCTTGATCAATAATAAAATTTATCAAAAAAACAATTAAAACTATTTTATTTCACTTATTTTAATTTTGCCCCCTTGTGAAAAAATAGCTAGTTTCGCCGCTCCTTAAAAGCATTCGTTAAGGAAACCAATATAATAAGTATGTCTTGGAACTTGTGCAAACAATACTTTAAAAGTTAAAACAATGTTATAGTTTCAATACAAAACTTCCACTTTTAAGTTCTTTAGGAAGTGTCTTAACAAGTGTCTGGTTGGCAAGACCCTTATCTCAAGGGTTTTGATAACAAGTGCCCTAAATGCATTGTTTAAGGAACCTACAATAAGAAACTTTGTTTTGAAAATACAAGTCAAACACATGTAAAAGTCATAAATACACAATTTCAAATATAAAAGTTGCTACTTTTGGATGCTTAAAGAATACCTTAAGGACACTTGTTAGTATTTTCCTTATCTTAATAATCTATTGCATGTGCCACAAATTACCAAAAGCCTTGTTCTCTTTACAGCTTGTTTATAACAAGAATTATAATTTTGGAAAATGTTAACATGTGCCCTCAAGACACATGTTAAAGGATTCCATAAATAAAAATTATGTATTTTTAGTCAAAAGGAAAATTATATTAAATAAAAAGAACGAGGTACAATGGGGGGACATTAGACCTGATCCAAGAACACGGGGATACAACCTAGTGATCAGCCTTAATCTATCCTAACAAAAAATTCACTAATGACTGGCGCAACGCAATAAACACACGTACGGGTGCGAAACCAGGTTACAAAAAATATGAAAAATGAACATCTGCAAAGAACAATTAAGGTTTAATTTCGGCGAATGGATCGACCCCCAACATGGAATCAAAATCCAAGTGCCAATAACTCCCTGAACAAAGCAGCAAGCGTAAAGTTCTTTCAAGCATGAAGTACCAATGTGTAGGCATACATGACGACTTGAAAGCTGCAGATCTCAACAAATCTGGAAACATTAGAGAGTCGAAGAAGTCATGCCACCAAACACAATTCAAACAGACACGTATGAACTCGGATCGAGGGATGAGTCCAATACGTTAGTAACCAGACCCTTTCGTGTTCACAGAACCAGATCCTTTCAGATTTTTGAGCCACAAACACCCAACCACTACAAAATGAGTACAAGTCTAAATCACCCAATATTGTATCGAACAACAAAATAAACACAAACAAATCGTCGATAGAGACCCACCAAACAAACACAAACGTCATATGAACGAACGGAACAATAAAAGCACAAAAACAAAGGATCGGAGACGCCGACAACCAAAGACACAAAACACAACCGGCGAGCAAAACACACAACCAACGACATAGCGGCAACGAAGTTTCCACGAACCAGGAGTCACAAACCAAAAAAAGCTACCGCGGACATGAACCACCGCCATCGTGAGACACAACTCAGATCCTGTGCATATACCCATGAACGCCAAGATACGGCGGATCTTCAAGCAACCAAACCTTACGAACCACCAAACATGGCGACGACGAGAACATGGCAGCGTGGGAGGAAGCTCCGAACCAAAATATAGACAAACGAAAACGACGACGTCAACAGATCAGAGATGGTGATGCAGAGGTTAGAGATCTCGTCACACCACCACTGTAAGTATCTACATCGTGCTGTAAAGGTTTGGATTTGGAGGAGGAGGAAGTGGGTGGCGGTTTGTGTTGGTGGTTTGTGATGGTTTGATGTTTCGCAGGAGAGAGAACAGAGAAGGAGGGTTAGTATAGTCAACCAACAATAATTATGTATTGAAAATTGTGTCAATTTATTTTTCAATAAGTTGAAAATTAATTTTTCTCAATAAATACTTGTTATTTGTGAATCCTTAGACCATCCACAATGGAGATACTCATTTTTGAATACATAAATGAGTGTCATTTGTACACATCACTCATTGCCTAGTTAATAAACATTCAATCCCTCCAACCCGACATCTCACACAAATTTCTTAAACGAGACCCACTAATATTTATCAATAGCTCTATATTATTTTTCATTTTTTTTTAATATTAAAGATACATGAGACTCAAAGATAAAGTGAGTACTTAGTTGAGACCTTCAACTCATTAGACTCAAAAAAACTCCTTCAAATGATGGTACCTATTAGTTACCTAGTCTTATGGACATAGGTATACCATTGGGGATGGTCTTAACATGTATCTTAAAGACACATGCTAACATGACCCTTTAATTTTTTAGTTCCATTCCATTAAATGCTTTGTTAAATATCACGAATCTAAGAACGTGTTGTTTGAAAGTTTAATTGGAGCCGATGGCCTCTACAAAGTTTCAACACTTTTGCCTTATTTCCATTGCTCAAGAAGTCTCCGTATCTTGTTCCTCTTTTTTCCAGCATACCTCCATTTGGCAAAAAAATTATTTCAAAGAGACTAAATTTCCCATATGGAAAAAAATATCAACGAAGAGACAGAAAAGAAAGGAGAGATTTGGTTCAAAAGTGCGTGAAAAAACGAGATGGTGGAGCACTCCTTATATAATTATTGAAACTAACCAAGGTGTGTAAACTAAGTGATGTGAGACATTAATGTATTTTCAAATTACACTAGTAATACAGGTTACTATATATATCTAAAATGGAACTCTAGAGTTTTTATTTTTCAGTTCAGACACTCTATGTTCCATCACTCTTATCCTGATGTAATTCTATATCTTCACCCAAATAATTGTTTGTATATCAAGTGTGAGTAATATGTCCCACATGTTGAATACTTTATAAGTGAGATGACCCGTAACCTTAATACATTTAAAGTTTTAGGTAAGAGTGTTTTAACATGTTTGGAGGGTTTTAGAGTGCTTTTAACACTTTTTCAATTATAAAATCTAAAATTTGTATGGCGCGTGAGATACTAGTATGGTGAAAAAATAAACATTCTAATGTATATTGGAGTAAGAATATAGTTGACCATCATTCTACTTTAGAATTTTTTTTCTCTTATTTGGATCCAAACATTGTCTCTCGATGCTCCAAGAAGCAACCTCTAGTGCGCAAACTAGTACAAAGGTCGAATACATAAGCATGACCGTCAGTCCATCACTATAGTAGAACTCGTGGATTTAGTCCTTTATTACTGAATTAAGTGTTTAGTTTCAAGCTCGTACCCTGATTTGTGGCAATGTCTCCCTCTGACCTTCAATCATAATCATATCCTACACTCTTGCACCAAGCATATGGAGCTTGATCTTCACTTTATGCGACAACGGGTTATCTCAAAGCATCTCCTAGTTCTTTATATTCCCGTCTTAGTTCAACTTGCTCACTCATTCATCAAGCATCTCTTTAGAAGTGTTTGCTTCTCAACAACCACCTTGAGCTTGAAAGGGGAATAGATGTGATGATAAACTATCTTTAAGATAGTTAGTTTCAAAGTCATCGAGAGTTTATTATAAGTGTTTAGGGCCTGTCCTAGGCATAGGCCATGGGTACGACGGCCTAGGGTCCAGGTTTGTGGAGGCCCTAAATTTTTTTATGGGGGGTGTATATAGAAAAGCTAAGGTTATCGGTGGGGTGTATATAACAAATCATATTAGAGGGACCAAATCGAAATCCTTATATTGGCCCAATTCTTAAAAACGGAAGGAAAAAAACTTTTTGGGCAATTGAAAAAGCTAAACTCTTAAAAAATAGAAAAAATACCCTTTGTAAATAGAAAGGCCCAACTCTTAAAAAATACTGGAAAAAAAAAAAATTTGTGTGCAATTGGAAAGATCAGATGATAAAAGAAACCTAGAAAGGAACCAAAAGGTCCAAAACCCAAAAAATTGCAAGGAAATTGTTATTGATTCTCGTCAAGTCACCTTAAACCATTCTTTCTTCAGGTGAATTGCTTCAGGTTTAATGATTATGTTTTCATTGAGTCCGTGTATATATATATATATATATATATATATATATATATACTCGCTGTGAAATTAAGTCTTTGTATATATGATGATTATATGTAAATTTAATTGAATCAATTAATAAATTTGTGTTGAATCAATTGAATTGTTGTATTTCAATTGAATTAAGTCCATGTATAAATTAGTCTTTATACTCCCTCTATCCCTTTTTATAGGCGTAATTTACAAAAATCACGTGTATTAAGAAAAGTTGTTAGAGTAATAAAGTTGTCTCAAATGTGTGTGACTATTACTAAATTACCCTTAATTAAATATATATTTAATGTTAACTTTTCATATACCAAGACAAATTGATAGTATTAATAAGGGGTATATTTGAAAAAAGAGTAATTAATGCATCTAGGAATTTGTATATGATCTTATATTTAGAGACAAAGGGTCTGTTTGGCAAAAATAGCGGATAGCTGATAAGCTAGCTGATAGCTTATAGCTTATGACTGATGGCTGATAGCTGATAGCTGATAGCTTATAGCTGATGACTGATGACTTATGGCTGATAAGCTAATTGAAGTGTTTGGTAAAATTAGCGGTTCAACTAGCTGATAGATGTAAAATGACATAAAAGGACATTTTTATATCATTCAATTTTTTATGAAGACAAAAACAACATACATTAATAATAATAATATTAATATAATAATAATAATAATAATAATAATAATAATAATAATAATAATAATAATAAGAAGAAGAAGAAGAAGAAGAAGAAGAAGAACAACAACAACAACAACAACAACAACAATAACAATATCATTGTCAATTAAGTACGAATTAAGATAATCTTAACTACAATTATATTAATCCAAAATAATAATAAAATAAATCTATCGCCTAATATTCCATAATAAAGCAGCAATATTGTTACGAATTTTCTTTGTCTTTGTTGATCTCCCGTATAAAGAATAAAGCAACGAAAGGAAGTGATTTTTTTTTTTTGAAAAAGAAGTGGATATTTTTTAGCACAAGAGATTTTAGTATTTATGATGCAATTATATTAATAAATTGTAAAGGGTAAAAAAGGATTTTAAATAAAATAATAAGAGTAAAAAAGGAAGAAAAAACAATAAGATATAAGTTATAAGCTCAAACGCTACTTGAAATAGCGTCTGAAAAATAAGCTATAAGCTCCTGAAATAAGCTATAAGCTCCTAACGAAAAATTGTTACCAAACATGTCTTTTTTTGCCAGACAAGCTTATAAGCTATAAGCTATAAGACATAAGTTTGTTTTTGTGTCTTACCAAACAGACTCAAAACTTTTTTGTAAACTACTCTTATAAATAGGGATGGAGGGAGTATTTTGATTGAATCAATTCTGGGCTTTTTCCAAATTCTAATTGTAGTTTGTGTTGTGTCAATATGCAATTAATGTATGTAACAAAAAAAATGCAATTAATGTATGTATATATACACTGATCTTGTAATCTGTGTTGTTTCAATACATTAATCTTGCATTATTATTCAATAAAAGTGTTAGGCAGTTTTTTTATCATAAATTCATAAGTGTTATAAAACTATTGATATAAGTGATTAAGTGTTGATATATTTTTATTTTTTGATGCTATTATTCTTCGATGCTAAAATTTCAGTCTACTTTCTAGGTGCTATTGTTCTCTACTTCAGTTTTTTTTTTGTTAGTTTGTATTGGTTTCTACTTTCTATTGAGTATTTGATTTATTTTAAGATGTTGCCTAAAAAATATTTATGTGGTAGTGAAAAGCGAAAAAAACGAAATGAAAAGCTAATAAAATCACAACAAGGATCTCTTGATAAATTTGTTTTCAAAAAGGTAGATACCCAAGAAAATGTTCCTAATGATGTGCCAAATTTGGAAAACAATGTATAGGATGATACCCAAGAAAATAAGATATAGGATGAAGTGTATTTGACTCACGGTGCCGGCATAGTTGGGATGTTAAAATATCGTATTATGGTGACTTGGGGTGCCAGCATAGCTGCGATGTCAACCGACGTAACTAATGCATGTCTCATTCATCATTTATCCGAAGAAAAAAAAAGTTTATGGTATATTATAGAATGAGCCCTTTTTTATACTAAACATGACGCGTAAAATGCCAGGAACGACCCTGTAAGTGTTGTAGCCTATCATCTATCAACACTTATCACTGAACTTGTATATAAGTCTTTCTCTCATTGTAAGCTTCTCAAGTAATTCATGATAAAAAAAAAAAACATACGAGTAAAAAGTATAGTATTTCACTTAAAATTTCATTTTAATTATCTTTGGGGCCAACTCAGACTTGATCCTAATTTAACCCATAAGTGTCGATTTTATTACAATATAATAATATATTAAGATCTAAAACATCTAATGACGATTTTAAAATTTTATTTTAGAAATTTTAAATTAATTGCATCTAAAATTTCCTCTATTCCTTAAAAAAATTCCTTTATCTTTATACCTCTCAACTCCATTAAAGCTTGCAATTAAAAAATACTTCATTAAAGATTTAGAATGTTTCTCTTTAGGCCCCCTAATATATCTAAGGCTCCCTAAATATAAATCTGGTAGTTATCTACCATATGTACGTTTTTTTTAAATGTACATCCGATAGATAACTATTAAATGTGTATTTATGGGGCCTTAGAGATATTGGAGGGCCTAAAGAAAAACATTCACCAAATAAAAGTGATGACAGGTCTTCTTACGTTATTCTTAGCATATATTTTTAGTCACTTTTAGTTAGTTTTGATCCAAGATAGAGGAGTTTTAGAGCAATTGCCTATTGTTTTCGGGACATCTTGTAATGTTTTCATTTCATGTCATGTAATTCTAGTTTTTCCAAAACATAGCAATTCTATGGTGTTTTTGATGTAATTCAAGAAGAAATCATGCAAATCGACAAAGCAAAGCATCTTGAAGACTTGGGATTATTTGAGAAGACAATGAATGAAGATTCAAGATGCATTTGAAGACATTACAAAAGGGAGAAATTTTGTTCCAAGTCCCAAGACAAGTTATATGAAAGAAAACACCTAAAGGGCGAAGAAACGACGATTACGCGCAAGAGTCAGGCGCCCCTTGGAGTGTTTCCACTACAAGAAAACATGATTTTAGCCTCAACATTTAGCGTCGGCCACCGACACCGACGCTAATAGCGTCCCTTTAGAGTCGGCCTAACGCACTCTACTTCAATTTCTAGTTTTCCTTTATTTTTAAAAAGATTTAGAGTCGGCCTAGCCGAGGCTAAAGGTTAGGGGACCCACGTATGACATTTTAGACCATATTTAGAGTCGGCTAGCCAACTCTAAAATTTTTGCCAATAAAAATTTAATTTCTATATAAATTATTATAAATTTTTTTTATTCAATCAACAAAAATACTACCCTAGAACCAATTTCAGTCTCCCTCCACACCTCCAAAACCCTAAAACCAATTTCACGTTTTCTCAGAAACACAACACGCTTCTTCACCCCTCACTCTCAGTCTCAATCGATTCAGTTCCTCGACCATGAAATCCTCTCGATTCAGCCACGCCATCCACAAATTCACACTCAGATTCATACTCAGATTCACACTCTTCATCCCTCGTTCTCGTTATCCCTTCGTTCTTAACCGATTCACCTTTCATTCACGCTAGATTTCTCGACGCTCATCTTCTTCTCTCCTTCCGTCTGTCACTGCACAGGTTAGATTTCCCTTTTTCCCTTCGATTTTCTCAGATCTTCAATTTCACTTCAACACACTCTCTTCACTTTTGACTGGGTCATTCTTCTTCTTCTTCGCGATGGAACAAGTAAGTTCAATGCATCAATTTTCGACTTCGATTTCGATTTTGATTTTGTGAATTTTGATTTTGCAGTACGAAAATGTGGAGAAGATTGGTGAAGGAACATACAGCGTCGTTTACAAGGCACGTGATCGTGTTACGAATGAAACCATCGCGTTGAAGAAAATTCGACTTGAACAGGAAGATGAAGGTGTTCCTAGCACCGCCATTCGTGAGATTTCGCTGCTTAAAGAAATGCAGCATAGGAACATCGTTAGGTACTTTTAATCTCTTTTTATTTTTTTAATTAATTTTTTGCTTTAGTTCATTTTTTTTTTAATTTGAAGTTAATTTTCTGCTGTGGATGATTGAATTGATGTGTTGACGTAGTGAATCGGAAAGTTAACAATGATTTTAGTGTTTTTTTTTTTGGTGAATTGGTGTTTTTGTGTTTTAGAATTTTAACTTTGATGTCATAATGAAATGATATTGTTCTTCATGAGGTCTTCATGATTGTTTCTTATAGTTTTAATGCTTTGTTTGAAGTTTTAGTAACATTCTGTATTGCCATTGTGCATTTGTGTGATTAGTATTTTTTTTTATTTGTTTATCATGTATTCATTTTTTGACCTATGTCGATGTTTGTCACCGGCAACCAATCCTTATCTTGCTTGGTGGGGTTGGATGCGTGGGTCAATTGACAACCTGTTTTTGATATTTTGATTATATTTAATGTTTGGTAAACTGGTAGTGTTATTGGTAAAGCGTTCTAAGTACTCATTTGATGGCTTTCATGCTCTTTATTGTTCATGTAGGTGAGGTGATTGTAGGATGCATTATCAAATGTGTGAACAATTCCATTCTCGAATCTTGCTTTCGGCCTTACTAAATTCCTATATTTTATGTAGTATGATTTTATATGTCCCTCAATAACTGCTATAAGCAATGCAAGTTTATTTTAGCTGTTATACAAGCTTTCCAGAAAGCATGTTTTTCCAAGGGATTGAACTATGTTTCACATATTTTTTATTTTAGTTATAAAAAATCTAGCTGCAAAATTTAGATACGGCTAAGAAGTGGATAGTTGCAGGTTCAAACATACTCCCCAACAAATAAAATGCTTTTTTCAGTTTTTTACCATCTGAGTTATACTTACGGAGCAGTTTCATATTTTTTTTCTAAGGCACTATAATGAGTCTTTGTTTATTACTATATTAATTTTTTGGTATGCTTATAACTAAATATGGAATTCATTATTGGTGGTTGCTCATATTTAATGTCATGAGCTTTTTGTTTGTAATATCTACATACATACTTTTGCAGGTTCATCAGGAAAAGTATGTCAAACAATGAAAGATTCAATGATGAACAACCTGTTGATGATGAGGATAGCTCTGAGGATGATGAAAGGCCTGATAGTGTTGGTGAAAAAATTAAAAAGAGGGAAAAGAGAAAGGGTCTTGATCTTGCTACCACACTTGAACGTATCGAGAAGAACTTTGTCATTACTGATCCTAGGCTCCCTGATAACCCCATTGTAAGAAAATTTATAATTCTCTTTTACATATATCATCATTAGTGTTGCTTTTGCAGCAAAATTGTTTATAGGATTTGATTACTTGTGTAATATGATGGAGCTGAAATTGACATATATGAATATGAATTATATGATGGTAAAGTTTTAATTTAAATTCATTTCTCAAAAATTGATGTACCTGGAAATAATCTAGAAGGTTTTTGCATAATAACAAAATTTGATGGTATTTATTTGTATATGCTATTTGATGATACAGGTTTTTGCAAGGACCTGAAACTGATCCTGCAACAGTGAAAAAAATTAGACAGGCTATTGACAATCAAACAGAAGTTAATGTGCAACTTATTAACTATACAAAGAGTGGTAAGCTTTTTAGTATTCATTCTAATGGGAATCCAGTTTAATAAGTTAATTTATTTTAGATTGGAATTTTGTAGGTATTACATGAATCCTTAGTATGCAATATTTAGTTCCAATTATGAAACTTTTACAAGATAGTAAATGTCACACTATGTTATTATCTCCAATTCGTTTCAAAATATTTAACCTGTATAACTATTAGTAGATGGAAAAACAATTCAAAATATTTCCCTGTTATCAAATCCTGAATTTGAAGATTTAAAACAGTTCATGAATATCAAATCCTTAATACATTCCAAGTTGTGACAAGTTTATTTGTTATCTCTAAACTTTTTCGCATGCCTCGTTTTTAATCTTTTTAGGTCTTGCTGATGAGAATGAATCTGTCTGTGATGCTACACTAGGGGTTGGCCATGTCTTGATCGAACATTATGCAACAATGTATGCTTTATCTTTGTTTTTATGCATCACATTGTCTATACTTCTTATTGATCTTTTCTCAAAATGTGTTTGTATGAAGTTAAATGCCAAAATGTGTCTATGTGAAGTTAAATGATAATGAACCATTGAATTATTCATGTTAGAGCTGTTGATCTTTTTGCTATTTCTTGGATTATATTCATGATGAATGTCTTGCCATTAATTTTTTTCTATTAAACTTTCACAGGTCTCTGCCTCTTCTCCTACCAGCTGTTGAGGATGGCATAATTAATGATAGTTGGCATATTCGACAGAGCTCCGTGGAGTTGTTGGGTGACCTATTATTCAAAGTATGCAGCGGTCCTATTACATCAATTCAACCACCTAACTTGATTTGATTTATGAGCCAATTTATTCCTTTCAGGTTGCTGGAACTTCTGGTAAAGCTTTACTTGAAGGGGGAAGTGATGATGAAGGTTCTAGTACTGAGGCTCACGGACGTGCCATCATTGAGGTTTTGGGCCATGAAAAGCGTAATGAAATACTTGCTGCATTGTATATGGTTCGAGCAGATGTTAGTTTGTCAGTACGGCAGGTAATGATTTATCTACTCATTACTTTTTTCAGGGTTCATTATTATATGGGAATATAAATCTCGACTGTCAAAACTGAATGCTTCTTTTCTCTAGCTCTAACATTATGCATTATGTCATTATAATAAAGAAGGGGGTCGGGAAGTGAGAATATGATAAATATCTTCCACAACAACTTGTTGGATTCAATTACTATTTGTGAATTAGGACACTATGTGACACCATATGATATAATAACTTATTAAATTTAGTTTTGAAACATATGAAGGATATATTTTCTTTTCTGCTTGACCTTTAGAGAAAACTAGAGATAAATGGAGTTGTAAAACTCATACATATAGATTTATAAATAACATGATGAATAATTGGCTAGTTCTAGAACTGCTAATTATAATTGGGTAAGCCCTCGCCTGCCTTTTACTATTATTTTTTTTATTTTTCCTTTGTTTACTGATTTTTTATTTTATTTTTCCAATTTCAAGATCTTATTTTTCTCTCTTGATCTTGTTTCAATTGCAATTCACCGTTTTCAGTATTTTCGTGTTCTGAATTTGGCAACTGAAAACCTAATTTTGAGTGTTTGTGTTTTGTTTTTAACGATTTTGAAGGTTTTGCTGCTGAACTTGATTATTCATAGATATGTGATAGTTGATAGCGTTGTGGTTAACCACTTCATTCATTTGTTCATAGTGTTTGTGTTTTCACAGCCGTTTTTAGAGATCTGTTGTCGTCTTTCGGTGAACTGTCATCGTATTCGTTTTCCTTCGCTCACGAACAAACCTCGTCGTCGTTCTCGCCATCAACAGAAGTAAAACCTCGCTTGGCAGTTTGGTGATGTGAAGCCTTACCAATCAGTACACTTTATCAGATTTTCTAGGTCATTTTCTTCAACGTGTTGTACAATTACATCTAAATGTGTTACTAATTCTGTACTAGGGATCATATTTTAACTTATTTCTTCTGTTCAAACTCTCACTACCTACTTGAAACTTGAATGTTTTGGTAGCAAATTGAGTGAGAGGAAATGAAAGAATGAAAGTGGGAAGTAGAATTTCACATATTGTTTAGATATATCATATATGTTTAAATATATGTTTGAACTTTTGAAGTCAGATGCATTACAATAAATGAAATTTCTCATTATTTATTATGATGCCTTTTTGAAAAACTCATACTCCTACAAGAATCTTTCTTTTTTCCATCATTGTTTGGTCACTTTGTTTGCAGGGAAAAGTAAATTTGAGAAAACCAGAGCACAACTTCTGGCTGATTGAAATTGATAATTGTGAAGGTAATAATGGTCTTCCTCCAGTTGAACAAAAGAGAATCTTCTTTGGTCGTGAAGTTCGTGCTGCTGATAGGAAGCTTTCACCGACATACGAGTTGAAAAGCCGTACTTATCTTGGGCCAGCAGCCATGGATGCGGAGATAGCTTTTCTAATGGCCAACCAAGCACTGGCTACTCCGGGGAAACTAGTTTATGACCTTTTTGTTGGAACCGGAAGTATTCTTGTTGCAGCAGCTCATTTTGGAGCAATGACCATGGTCTGCTTCTCCTTCTTCATTCTTCTCTTTTTTTCTTTTTTTTTTTCTCTCTCTCTCTCTCTCTTTCTTTCCAACTTATCCTTTCACAATCTTTTGCAATGGATTATGTTTAGGAAAATTCATGTCAATATGCACGTAGATTATTTTCTTTAACGATACTTGATCTAAATTGTTCAGGGTGCTGACTAGGGATCATATTTTTTTTAGACTTTTACACACATCTGACTTCAATAATCAAATCTGCTTCCATGTGGATTGAACCTAAATTTTCTGCTCATTACTTAATCTCTTAACCACTTCACATTTTAGTCATCCAAGTATTGTTTCTGTTAGCCATTTATTGCAAGTGTTCAACTTCAGCATGATAGTTTTAATATTGATTTGAATTCTTTGATTAACAGTGGAATTGCTTTCTTCTGATAGACGTAGGTCACTTTTGGATCTTTGTTAACAATTGAATGTGTTCAATCTTCTCATATTTTTTCTCCTTATTTTACAATCTTTAATTTAATTTCTGGTTGAAATTGGTTCAATACATGTGTGATTTTACTATCATTTACGTATACAATTCTAGGCGATGTGCTGATGTATTTACTAGTAGGTTGCTTTTTGTAGTGTATTAGCTTGCTAGAAGGAGTATTGGTGCACTTTAAAATTTAATCAAGAACATGTATTAAATTTTGTATTCTGGTTCAATGTAGCTGTTAGCAAATGCCAGAATCAGCTTTGCCTATATATTCTGTTGGTGTGGTTCAAATTTTCAGCATTATGTCTACATATACATCTAAGTGTTGTTTGAGTACCTGCCCTGAATTTATTATCAACTGGTTAAATTTCTGTTTTCCATGATCAATTAGACACCAATAATAGAGCGACCCATTTGTTAGAGATGTTCTGTGAGTATTTTTGCACAATCTGTTTGACTCTATTTGCTGACAAATTGGGATATCTTTTTGTTGTTGGTTTGTTTTCAAGTGGGACAATCTCATGGCATGTTTTTCTCTTAATGAATACCATGTGCATTACCTATAAATAATGCTTCATGACATGTTTTTCTGTTAATGAAAGGAGGTATAAATCAGAACAAGTCTTTTAATTTCAAATTTGGTGAAACTACTCAACTATTTTTTTTTCGGTGTTTGAATCATAAGCGTTGAACTTGCTTGATTTTAAGGCTGGGATAAGGGGCGAGCTTACACTTGATGAGACGACCATTATCAATGGAGCACTTGACTTGACCCAAAGGTATGTTTTGCAATTCACCTTTCACCTTTCACATTTAATATCAACTTATTTGTTAGTATTCCATTTCATGTCTATAAAACACTATTTTTCAACGTATGATATTCAACACAACATAATATGAAGTTTCTTACCTATGTTGAGTTTTGATATACATTGGTGATGGAGGAAGTATAAAATGTTTGTCAATTAGCCACGCCACGATATTCAAAAACTTACCGTTCACTTGTAGTGATCTTGTGTTCCATAGTATACATCCTCATGTTGTCAGCTCTTGGCTTCTATAAGAACATATTTAATGCTTTATTTTTTCCATCTTGTTATTAAAATTGCCTATGACTTCTGCTTATTAATTTGTGTTTTTGAACAGACTGTTGAGAAGGCTATGACACCTATTGAATCAACATTTTCATTAGATGTAAATTCAAAATTGGACTGGTAATGTTTCTTAGTATCTTTGTCATTATTTTCAGTAGATTAGGTTTGCAAGGCTGAATTAGTTTTGGAAATTAATTTTCTGTTCGACAAAGATTTCATCTCTTTCCTCTTTATTACTTATTATCTGAAAATTTCTTTTCAACTATATCAATTAGTAGAGCATGTGAAAAATTTATTGTTGTTTCCCACAAACTAGTATAGGATCTACCTTTGCTTGTAAAATTTATTGTTTTTTTGATTTGCAGATTTCTGGTTCAGTTTTGTAGAACAGGGTATACAGTAAAAATTAGCAAAAAAAAATTAAAAAATTCTAGCGTCGGCCAAACCGACTCTAATATTTAGTTGACTTGTTTGACTGTAGAGTGGGTTGGCCGACTCTAAAAGATTTAGTTGACTGGTTTGAAGTTGACTTTAGCGTTAGTTCAGCCGACTCTAAATTTTATAGTTAGCGTCGGTCTGGCAAACTCTAAATTATTTGTTGACTTTTTTGATTTTGAATTTAATAGCCTCGGCTGCGCGAAGAGTCGGTTTTAGAGTCGGCTTAACCGACGCTATGTTAGCCTCGGAGGACAAATAGCCGACTCTACCCAGTAGCTTCAAATTTTTTAGCCTGCCCCCGACGCTAATCCGACGCTAAATCTGTGTTAGCGTCGGTTTTAGCCCTGTTAGAGTGGTTTTTTGGCCGACGCTAAATTGCAGTTTTCTTGTAGTGTTCATGCGCCCCGGGCATGCCAAATTAACACTTGGTTGCCTGAGGAGTGTAACCCATGTCCTCCGGGCATGCTGACTTTAGGAAATAACTGTTTCAAGCATATAAATACAACTCCTCTCTTTCATAATTTTTCATTCAGAACGAAATTGTTCAAGAGGAAGGAAAACACTAGAAGCTTCAAGGGAGGAGTATTTATCCTCGCTTTAAGTCTTTATGGTATGTTTTAATTTCTTTTGTAATTTGCCTTTTGTTACCATGGGTAACTAAACCCTATTAGGGTAGGGTTCTAAGATGAACCTCTATTTTATTTGTTGAATATATTTAATTTAAGTTCTTTATTCGGTTATTTTAAGAATGCAGTTTAATTTTATTATGCAAATTCTTGGTTTCACCCGAAGCGAACCAACCCTGAGATAAAAGTAATTAGGGAAGTGACATACCTAATAGTGGTGAAAACCTACCTGAATCAGGAAGTAACTAAGATAACGGTGTAACCACCCGAATTAGGGAAATAGTAGTAACAACGGTAACTGAACCTAGGAACTAGCATAATAATTTTACTCTTCTTACATCCTTGGTAAGGTAGACGAGGTAGGGCTATCAGTTTGTAGAACTATCGAGAAGGAGAGTATGTTGATGTACTTCTAAGATTCATAGATTAGGGAGAGCCTTTAGATGAAAAATTAGGAATTCTTCTTATTCTTTGTTTCAATTACCTCTGAGAGAGTAAGGTCCCACACTAATAATCCTTACGAAGGTGTACAGACCCTATAGGATTGATGACCCTATACCGTAGCGCGCGTATAACCTTAGTGTGATCAGTACGTGCAAACTTAACAGCTGGAGGAGAATAAAACCCCACAAACTCATCACGTAAATGGAAGACATTTAACCAATTCCTGAATAACCATTACTTAATTCCAACAAATGAATATAGGGGATTCGAAGAATCCTAACCGCCGCTATCATTCTGCAATCAAAACATGTTACTTCTAAACTCTCGCTCTGAGCAAACAGATCAAATTGCACAAACTCCCCCCTTATCTTTTATCTTATTTATTGTTTTCTGTTTTTAAATAAGTAACGTGAATTGCCTAGTTGGAACGACAATCCATTTGGATACGATACTCTACTTACACTTTATTACTTGGTAAACGATTTGGTACACTTGCCTAAATCCTACCATCAAAAAGCAATTGAAATTTTCATAATATAATTTTTGTATACTTTACGAACTAAATTGACAGATTTCATATACTTTAAAACTAATTATTTTTATATAATTTATGGACTATACTTATTATTATTATTATTATTATATTTATAAAATATATGTCACGAAATACATTAATTAATAACAAAGAAAAAAATTACACAATACACCGGATTATACGGAGTGAAAACAGGCAAAAAGTGAATGACATGCCGCATTATATGGAACAAATAACAGGCAGACTTCCATTTATACAACAACCTCTCTTAATAAAGTTGATCATTATTGTTAAGATTTCTTCGGTATTCTTTAATTGCTCACATGGTCTTCCCGTTCAAATTGTATCTTCTTTCTTCGGTATTAGCTTTTTGCCAAATTTGTTTCTCTTTTTCTATACTTGTACATTCTCTACAACAATTGCATAGCGCTATAGTTGTAACAATTAGGACCATTAGATCAGAAAAGATAAAATTTATTTCACTAAATCTAAGGATGTCCACAGCTGTTACACACAATAATTGTTCTAAGGAATCGTTTCTTCATCTACCCTTTGTTAATTAGCTATTTTTCAATGACCAAATAAATCTTTAATTATGCATAATCCTATTTTTGTAATTCCTTGTCATGCATTTGGGACCTAATTTTCATACTTCCCACATGTATTTTCGATGGATAATTCTAAAAAAATATATATAAATTTTGTCTTCCGGACATGTCAACCTAAACAAAAATTATGTTTTCTTCCTGAAAGTGTACTTTTAAATGGGTGTAGGGTTTTTAAGAAAACACATTGATAAAAGTTGTTGTGCTGCATATGAGTCTTGCTATAGATTTTCTCCAGATTAGTGTACTCATACTCACAAGCCAAAATTAAATAAAAACAAAATATAAATTTATCTTAAATAGTTGTCTTCCAGATTGATGTTGAAAAATAATTTCATAGTCTTATTATATATTTATATTTTACATAAAATGGTTCCATTAATTTAACATGAAAGAAACATAAACATATAGGAGTACTTTTATTTAAAGACAAACATGGATGCATGGTAACTAGTAGTACTGCTTTAATGCAGTAAATACTAAGTGCTTAATCTTCTGAATTTGGCAAATCAGTAGAAGGGTCATTTTCTTGCTTTGGGGTTGGAAACATTTGATTAGCAAAATGGTGTGGTGGCTGCCCATTGTAATGAGGTTGATTGAGAAGATGTCTTCCCATAAGCATCCGTGGAGGACCATATGATGGACCTGCAGCATACTGAGGTGGCACATGAACCGACATAGGCAGATAATAAGGAACATTCTCTATTGGGACACTTTCTCTTCTTGGTATACCCATAAATATGTCACGCTCCATTGTTTTTTCCCTGGGGACAATATCAACTAGGAAATCAAACACTTCATTACTTGAGACTGCAGATGCAATGTCATTCTTTTGAAGTGTCTTTCTTTTGTTCAGCTCTGCATTAGCCCAAGACCTTGTTGTTAGCTCCATAATAAACATTTCACATGCCTTAGCAAACAGAATAGGTGCCTCAGCTGATATCATACTCACTCCTTCTTCTGCTTTCATGATCTTCTTAATCCTTGCTAATGGCAAGCCATTATTTTTGAAATCAACAGTCTTCTCAACTTCTTCATTTTGTTTTGCCCAAAAGGTGCCAAGTTTTTTCTGCAGTTCTTGTTGTTTCTGTTGTCGGTGAGAGAATTCTTGGAGTTGAACTCTACTCATGTAGGATGAAAAGGCAGAAGCACCTGCAGTGTGAAACAAAGGGCGAGATAGTGACACTATCTGGTTTGATTGATTTTGGTTCTCGCCACTTGCTTCTGTTTGCGGTTGTGTGTCATTCCTTCGTTCCTCTTTTGTATTTTGATCCATGTTGTTGTTATGGTCCTTATGGACTACAAAATATATATTCTTTGATCATTTATATGCAGAGGAAACAAATCAAAGCATTCTTGAAAAGAAAATTAAATTATTGCAAAGAAACCGTCATTATACAAAAATGTTTTAAAAAGAGGAACTGAAATTGAACCGATCAAATCTCTAAGTTCTAGTTTAAATAATTTAATCGGTTCAACTATAATTGAACTAGATGACAAATAAACAAAGTAAGAAAATGTTTTGTTTTTGTACACAGTATATAAATATTTTTCTATTCAAGTTTCTACCAAAAAAAAAATTTTCTATTCAAGTAAAAAAGTTGTTTGACAATTAATAAATGTAAAAAATGAAAACGGATTGAATTGCAGTCGAATTGCTTAAACTTCAATTCAATTCGACAAATTATTTTCACAAAAACCTCAATGTTACTAGAATGAAACCAACCGACGAATTGATTGATTCTCGATTCAACTTGATTGATTCGGTAGGTTGAGTCCCATTTTAAAAACTTTAGTAGATCTTCAATTAATATATTGGAACCTCGGCTATATAAATCAAAGAAGACTCCTGAAAATTACTATATATATAAAAAATTAATCTTAGAAAAAAAGAAAGGTCGTATGTGGTACTATTAAAAGGACAGTCTCTATTAAAATTCAATCACAATAAAAGCTTTTATCAACCGTTTGTAATTTTGAATAGAAAAGCTAATTATATGAACATATCAAAGTACTCACACATATACTATTGTGAGTTGTTCTTACATGCAATGTTCACAACAACCAAAACTGTTTGAGTTAACTCGATACTTTTTGGTTGCCGATGAAACAACATGTATAAGATCTTTTATGTTTGTCAGTATGAAAATAATCAGATGAAATCAAACTAATAACTAAAAATGTATATATATATATATATGGTATGGAATTAATATATGTACATATAAGTATAACCACGAAGAAAACACATACATGGGAGGTGAAGAAGATATACCTCGACTTCACTATGGAGAGATTGAGATTTTAGTTCGAAACTGCAGAACAAAATTGAAGTGAAGGAGGGAGGGATAGAGAGAGAGAGGGGTATGGACACATAAGAAAGATGGGTGAGATTGGTTCCATGAGATGATGTATTTATATTACTAATGTGACAGTTTATCTCAAAATGAGAGGTTAATAACCAAGTAATTAGAGTCAAAGTATTAATGAACTTCGTATAATAGAATCGTTTGTGAGAATCCGAGTTTAATGTCTAAGTGAAACAATGTCTTTGTCGGACTTTACTTTACTTTCAGTTGAACTCCAGATTATAACAGGGGCCCCTTTTCCTAAGAACCGGAGGGTTCATACAAAAAAAAAGTTGTTTATATTTGCTTATAATCAAGGTGTGGCAAAAAGGAACTAAATTGACAAATTTTATATATTTTATGGACTATATTTTTTTTATTCACATTTATAAATATATGTCACAAAATACATTACTAACAAGGAAAAGAATTAAACAATACGCCGGATTATACTGAGGGAAAGTCGTCAAAAAGTGAATGACATGTCGCATTGTGCGGAGCGAATATCAAGCATACTTCCATTTTTCCCACAACTTTTATCGGTAAAGTTTTTTAAAGTTGATTTTTGGTTTAAAGGTTTCTTCGGCTTTCATTAACCGTTCACATGGTTTCAAACTTGGATTCATATGCATGTACTTCACCATACATATTCTTTCCGCTCAAATTGTGTCTTCTTTCTCCGGTCTTAGCTTTTGCCAGCTTCGTTTCTCTTTCTCAAGACATGTATTCTCTACAACAGCTGCATGGTTTAACAGTTGTAGAAGTGAGGACCATTAGATCTAGAAAAAAAAATTCCCCACTAAATCTATGAGTTTTCGTATATATTTATATAGAAATGATATTTATACAATCATTTTGTGATAACTTTTTGACAATTCTATATCTCATGCTCACATTATGTTCGTATTCTCTCTCTTCTTTTTTCCCTCTCTATTGTTTTTGATGAGAGATAAAAGTTGTCATAAAAGGTTGTACAAATATCAATGATACTAGTTTGACCAATTTATCCTCAAAATAAGTTGTTTGCATTTGCTTCTAACCAAAGTGGCACATTGGAAATATTTTCATGTCTAGAGGGGGAAAAGGGTGTAGGTGACGACTTATCGTGTCTCGTTCATGTTTCTAATGTGAAAGATCCATGTATTCTTCTACATGGGTGTCCAAATCAAATCGAAGACAATGTTTTAATATTAAAAATGAATGTCTAATAAAAAAATATAATTTTTAAAAAGACTCGTCCTCTATGTATATTGTAGATAACATCAATAATATTAAAAATAGTCATCTTTGTAACTAACATCAATAAAATCATTTTTTCATTAAAAAAAACATCAATAACATCAAATATGTAAAATAGGACCAAGTAAACTAACCTTTACATATTATTAACATCCTAAATGTAAAACAATTTCTTATTTTCATTCAAAAAATATATATGATTTCTTATTTGGTTCGTTGGTTTACAAAATAGACTCAACGTCCGTGGTTCGAATTCCATTGTCCACCCATTTTAATTCAGACACAACTGATGAGATACAACTAGAATCCTATCAACTTTATTAAACATTCCATACTTATATTATACAAATGTTCTCACATAGAACTCAAAATTTGAACCCTCAAAATTGTGAGGCCTTTTGTTATCGGCCTGGTTACACCTCGTGTCATTTAAGGTTTTGCATACAAATTGAGAAATACAATAAAGTTTTATGAAGACATGATACTTTTGCTAAATTAACTTTGTTAACTAATGTTGTATATATAGATGGCAGCGTTGGATTTTTTTTTTATATAAATTCTACGTTAAAAAGTAAAAATGACATTCATTTCGAAACAAATAATTATAATAACTCTTTTCGAGTAAGTCATTAATTTAGTCTTTAAATCACCACTATCGTCAATTTAGTCTCTAAAGTGTGTAAATATAATAAGTAGTCCCTAAAGTATATACAATTTGTTACTTTAATCCATGTTATTAAGGTGTTAGAGACAAAATAATTTACGGATTTTTGTATACGTTCAGAACTAAATTGACAGATTTCATATACTTTATGAACTATATTTACTATTATTTACATTTATTAAATATATGTCACAAAATACATTAATAACAAAGAAAATAATTACACAATACACCAGATTAGACGAAGCGAAAGTGGGTAAAAAGTATATAACATGCCACATTGTACGGCGCGAATAACGAGCATACTTCCATTTTTAAAACAACCTCTCTTAGTAAAGTTCTATAAAGTTGCTAATTGTTTTTAAGGTTTTTTCGGTTTTCTTTTACCCTAACATGGTTTTAAAGTTGGATTCATTTGCATGTATTCACCCCGCTCAAATTGTGTCTTCTTTATTTTTTGCTACCTTTTCCCAACTTCGTTTCATTTTTCTAGACATTTATTCTCTACAACAACTGTATGGTAAAACTGTTGTAATGATGAGGACCGTTATATTTAGAAAGAGAAAATTAATTTCACTAAATTTAAGGGTCTCCACAACCGCCGGATCATATATATACAACTGTTGTAGGGGATCAAAACAATTTTTTTTTCTCGATTCTTCATCTACCCTTTGTTAATCAGCTAGTTTTATTTTTTAAAGACCATCATCAATTATCAATTATGCATTTTCAACAAAAAATTAAATAAATTATGCATGAATTATCAAAAGAATTAACCTTTCTACCACTCACTCATTTATTGGATGAAATCAATGTTGGTCCTATATTTTTAAAATTAATGGATCCAACATAAAGTGGCGAGACTCATGAATTTCACTTATTAAATGCGTGAGTGTCAGAGAAAACATTGAAAAGGGAATGTTCCTAACACTTCTCTTACGTCAACCTCTTTATATAGTCTAATATGAATCAATCTATATACTACCTCCGTCCATAAATATAAGACCCTTTTGAGAAAATTTTTTTGTCTCTTTTTATAAGATCATTTTGGTATTTCAAGTACATTAATTAATTCTTTACCAACATACCCTTATTTATTCTATATATTTTTTCTTCAATCAACATTAAATACTATGTTGAAAACATACACTAACTCTACTCTCTCTCTCTCTCTCTCTCTCTCTCTCTCTTAAAGGATAAAATTGTAAAAATAATAATACTTTCATCCCTAATTATAAGACCCTTTTGAGAATTTTTTTTTGTCTCTTTTTATAAGACTCATTTGCTATTTCCAACTACATTAATTATTTCTTTACATACATGCCCCTATTTATTATACATCTTTTTCTTCAATCAGCAATAAATAGCATGTTGAAAACATAAACTAACTCTCTCTATTAAAGGATAAAATTGTAAAAACAATAGTGATTACAAACAACTTTTAATACAAATATCCACTTTCTTAATTCCAGTGATTTTGACAAAATGGTCTTATATATAGGGACAAAGATAGTAGTAATTTCAAACAAATTTATTATCACTTTCAATTTTCTTAATTCCCGTTATTTTTTCAAAAGGGTCTTATAATTAGAGACAGAGGTAGTATCAAATTTGTGTATTATTGTTGTTTTTTTTTTTTGACAAGATGTATTGTTGTTGTTGTATGTAAATAACCATTTTCTACTAGCGTATTACAATAACTATTTATTATTGTTGTTATTACCAGCCTCTTATTCATTATTTTATCGCAATAATTTAGTGCAAGAAGCCATGTAAATTAAGATTTTGTACAGCTTTAGCCTAAAGCATAGTTAGTCCACATAATGAATCCCGTGAAAAGATCACAGCAAGGCGACATCATTTGTAGAGACCAATAATATATGATGAGAGATTTTGCTCTTAAATAGAATAATTGAACAAGAGAAGCAAACAAATGATAAAATAACTTGAAACATTTAAATGTAGGCTAAAGTGTACTTTTGGCCCCCTAAGATTCAAAATGTTGTGATTTTAGCTCCTATTAAAAAAAATTAAAAATTTGGTCCCCCATGAATTTGCTCATTTGCAATAGTAGTCCTTTTGACAAATATTGACCCATGCCACATGTGTAATTACTGAATTAAAAAATTTAAAAAGCCACATAATTATTTTCTTAATTAAATAAATAGAAAAAAAATTAAAAAACTGGAAAGGAAAAACTGTCTTTCTGCACCATTCTCCGTCCCACACACTGCACTCTCTCATCTCATCTCTATTCATATTCTTATTCCAATATCAATCGTTTTAATTTCTCCACCACATATTCCTCCACACATTCAATTCAATTTGAATGTCCAAAATATGGTAACAAAAGATTCAGAACAACAAGAAGAGAAAGAAGAAGTATCCCAACAAAAAAGAACCAATTCCATTTTCTTTCCCTTTTTATATTCTTCTTCCCCAATTCACAAAAAAAACCCTCTAAATTTTCTCATTCCTATTAATTCCCATTAATTTCTGTCCATATATATAAATCTTCAGCCATTACATATACTTCTGAAGTAGGAGGGGGTTTTATACAAAAAAAATCAAACCCTAGAAAAAAACAATCTCGTGGATTGGAAAATATGTGGATTTTGCGCATCCCTTCTTCATCCCTTCGTCTAATCCGACAATAAAATCGAATCCATAACTTTAACAAAGCATTCTCACTGATTCGAAAGGTTAATATCGCGTAATAAAAATATCGATCCACATGGAGTTTAGTAAGTACCGATTATATTTTCAGAGTATGTTAGCTGAACAAGTTAAAATTTTGAGTTGGAAAATATTTAGTTTTGATTCAATAAAATAAAAAGTGTCTAGGGATTTATTGGTATATCTAATGACAGAACATAATCGGTCAAGCTTATTCTCTATTCTATATTGGATCCATTTTCCAAAGACAAGATTCTTTAAGGTAATTTATGGTCTCTCTCGAGCTACATGAACGTATCTCAATAGCAACTAAACTTGGTCGGCTGCTATATGAGACCCATTAAGTACGAATCTTATGGCCTCAAGACACCGCAAAGCTATTCATTTGGTCTTTTTGCCATCAAGCTTAGTGATATCTTGTCTAATCTCATTTGTTCCAATATCAAGCTTCTTCGTTCGATACTTCACTTGATATTTGAAATGATGAAATAATAGTTATTGAACTTCTCCATTCGGTACTTCGTTCAACACTTGCTACTGAGTTTCGAAAACGATGATATTAGATAGGAAAATGATCTTTATATAAAATAGAGTCTAGGCTTGGTTTGATTAGGATCTAGTCATTAGACTTTTCCTACAATCCCAAGACTAGACAAGTCTACTCACAAGAGTTCATTGTAGCCACTTGACAAAATGTAAATTTCATGAACTGTAAAGACAAGAATGTAAATGACAGGAATTGTAAATTTGCGGAAAAGTAAAGTGCAGAAATGTAAAGAACAATAAAATAAATTGCAAGGAATTGTAAAAATGCAGAAATTTTATGAACAAGATAGAGTTACAATCTCACTATAGTAACTTTACACTCATTCCAAGATGAGAAACAACTCTGATTAGAGCCTTATTTATAGCCTAAAGCCATGGACAAAGCATTAACCACGAATTACACAGCAATAATTGGCAAAAACCAAGAGTTTTCAATCATAATTTCTGACTGCATAACGCGCACGGTCATGCCAAGTTCCAAAACCCCAAATTCTGATGAACTGGACAGGCGCACAACCGTGCTCTCTGAATGCACAGTCGTGCGTGATCCCACTGCCTAGGATGACACGATATGCCCAGGATGGGCGCACAGTCAGTGTAAATGATGGCACGACCATGTCATCTCACTTTTGCCTTGAAACTTGACTTTTCTTGCCCGACTTTTTGTGATTTTGCTCCAAAGTGCTTTCTCATCATTATTTTTGCCTAAAAAGAAAAACAAAGGTACTGAAGTAAAATAGCTCAAGAAAATAAAGAAAAACAACTAAACTTGCATAAAAAGAAACCCTAAAAAACCTATAAATTATGACTTATCAGTGAGTTTGGTGAATTTGATTTGGGGGATTGCCGACCCGATTTGTACGAAATCGTAGTTAGGAGAAGAATAGATTCACGAAATCGGTGGAGTGTGGTGGTCCGTGGATGATGGTTGTGGGCTGGGATGGTGGCGCAACCGACGTCCGTTGATGGTGTGGTGTATTCTGCGTGTGAAAATGGAAGATGAGAGGACTTTGTGTGTGTGTGTGTTTTTTTTTAATTTATTTTTCCATATATTTAACTAAGAAAATGATTATGTGGTTTTTTAATTTTTTTAATTAAATAATTACATATGTGGTCTGCCACATGGGCGTTGACTAGGTCAAAATTGGCAAAAAAGAACTATTATTGCAAAGGGGCAAATTTTTGGGGGGCCAAATTTTTCATTTTTTTAATAGGGGACCAAAATCGCAACATTTTGAAACTTAGGGGGCCAAAAGTACACTTTAGCCTTAAATGTAATAATTAACATATCGAATAAATTTTGCGATAAAAGAAATGTTGGTAACATGTTATCTATATCAAATAGTTGTGCTTATCTATATCAAATAGTTGTGCAGAAAATAAACTAGTAAATGCATTTGTATGTTCATTATTTTTTTGTTTGCGTGAGATTCTACCAGCGTCGTGCGCAGAAAAGCGGCATAGGGAGAGGGAACAAGTGGCTGCACAACATAACTTGTGGTGTCAGGTGGCAATCGCCGAGAAGCACAACGCTAGCGACTGAATAAGAACGTTTCTCTTTAACCCCTAATATCTCCAAGGGCCCCTAAATATACATTCGATAGTTATATATGAGATGTGTTAAGAGTCCCACATCGGATAGGAGATGACCTGACAATGAGTTTATAAGTGGGGGCAATTCTCACATCACAAGGCCGGTTTTGTGGTGTTGTGTTAGGTCCAACCACCATTTTTAAGATGTATTTTTTTCAAAGAAATGTACAATAACTACTTGATGTGTATTTAAGGGGTCTTGGAGATATTATAGGCCTAAAGAGAATCACTCAAAGATTTATTTTGAAAGTTGTTATTTCCACTTCAGCATTTGCTTTGAATTGGCCTTTGGCCCAGATTCTTCATGATCACAAGGGCCCAATCCAACAAAACAAATCACCGGTTTCGGATCCTCTCCAACTCGTAACGCTTCAACGACTCATGACGCCTCCCAACGACCATCAAATTTAGACATTGAAGGACATCGTCTGTAGCAGTCACTCACCACTCTTCAACAACTCTTCTTTAGCCTATAAATAAGTCATTCCCATAACAATGTTAGGTACACACTTTTTTCCACCTAAACACTTACTCTATCCGGTCTCAATTATAAGCAAAATTTAATAACTAATGTATGTGGTCTGTAATACAAATCAGATACATTAGTTATTCAATAGATCTAAAAAGTTATTTTTTATTTATAATTGAGACCGAAAAGAGTATTACACTTTTTTCACCATTGTTTGCATGCATCATCCCTCCCCATCCAACTTGAGAAAATGTTGTTTCAATCAACCAACCTTTTTGATCGCACCGATCGGGCCCTTGTGCACACATTATTATATTTTTATCAACCAAAAAAACACATTATATATATATATATATACTTTTAAAAGATGAATAAGTGAGGTGTCGGAGTTCGAACCCCAACTTGTATATATAATGTGTTGTCTGTGATAAATGAGTTATGCTCACGGGGAATATTTTTCATAACATGTTAGGAGTAACTTTTTATAATTGCATTATTAGTGATTTCTTATAACTTATAAGTCATGGCACATGTAAGACTTTTATTTTATTTTGACTCAAGTCGCATGTAAGACTAGAATCTATCATTTTTTTTAAAAGTTGTTTTTTTTTCTCTTATTAGGACTTTGGAAAGTACGTACTTTTGAAACCAAACACTCTCAAACAACAATTACCGACGTAACCCATCTTTCCAGTCAAACCAAGCAACCGAACAGAGGAAGATGGGTTCTGTTGCAAAGAATGGACTCAACAGTTACGTGAAACAGCTTCAAGAACATCCTTTGAGAACCAAGGTAAGTTTCCTCTTCTTTCTCGATCTCTTTCACTTTCAATTTCCCTTATTATTACATCCCATGTTTTTCTTTTTTGCTTCACCCCTTGTATAAAAATATCTACTTTTAGTCCTTCAGGTATTGAATTGTTGGTGGGTTTATTTTGATTGAAATTATTCATAAACTTTTGGGGGGTAAAACAGGTAATTACTGCAGCGGGTGTTGTCAGGGATAAGTGACATAGTGTCTCAGAAGCTTACTGGGATACAAAAACTTCAAGTCAAAAGACTTCTTCTTAAAGTGGTTAGTTTCTTTTCCATTTTGTTTTTTCAATCTTTGTCTAACAGATTAGTACTAGTTAAGTACATGTTTTAATTAGTCTATAATTTATGATATTTTTTAATCAAATTAAATTTATAGTGTTAGAGGGAGGTTGAGGTAGCTTAACTGGTTTGAGCTAAGTGATTAAATGAGTTGATGAGTTAAAGGTTCAGGTTTCAAGTTCTGACAAGGAGAAAAATGCTAACATAACTATTAACATATTAACGGTTGTCATTCAAAAGAAAATATTATAGTGTTAGAACAGTAACCCGGTGCAAAAGATTAAAGAAACGATTAATGCAAACAATGAACACACGATATTTGCTAATGAATTTCGGTCAATTGTGCCCAAGTCTCAGACTGCATAGCAGCTGCAATTCCTTTGTCAGTGAAAGATTAGGGTTTACAATGTACAATTTGTATTTAGATACTGCGGTTCAAATTACAACATCTTCATTATATGAAATATGAGTATGGTATGTTATTAGATGATTAGACACACGTCTACAACCCAAAGGGTTTGGACTAGTGGTCATCAGATGCCAAACACGCTATCAATCTAAAATGTCAGTGCTACATAGGTCACGACCAAATTTGTCTACAAGGTAAGAATGTGTACATGGATATTCTCAAGTGGAAGAATCCTGATTCAATCCATGATGAAAAAATCAAAACTTGAGGAGAGGGTGAATTGCTACAAGTCCCCGGTGCACTGTCTCCGAAGGACGGAACTTGTGTAGAAATCCAAAATGCCAACTTCAAACTCATACAAGAAACTGTATTTTAGAAAGCTCAAAAGATTTTGTTTCGATGTTTTTGGTGTGTTAATTGAGAAGTTTATCCCATCACTAAGTTGGTTAGTGCAGTTACCTTCTGTTGAATCTCCAATATTCATGTGGAATTGATAGGACTAGATTATTGAGGATGGACTTGGGTTTGATAAAAAAAATTAGGCCTCTATGATCAAAAGCTGTTCTTTAAAATGTTAAATTGTGTCTATTTCTCATCTGGATTGCCATAAGAAAAGTATATAGACAGAAATTTCTGAAAGGGTCTATTTCTACAATGTTGCTGCTAATTGGAGCTTTGACTATTTCACACCATTTCTTTTACAATTATTGTATATCTTTGTTTGCTTCTCTTTTTTTTCCATCACATTTATCTTCCTTTCTTTTACAGTCATTTGCATTTTATTATTGCAGTATTGATTGACTTGTGCCTTTTGTTATATATAAATATATATGCATTAGGAATCATATAATTTTTTTTATTGGATGCAGCTTCTTGGAGCCGGTTATCTTGGACCGTTTGGGCACTACTTTCATATAATACTGGAAAAGATTTTCAAAGGAAAGAAAGATTCAAAAACTGTGGCCAATAGGGTGATACTACAAAATCTTTTCTTCTAATTATTTGCATCTATCCATGACCTAAATTCAGGCCTGGCACTCATCATGTTAATTGCTGTCAATCTGCTTTTCTTCAAAGTGTTTATAGCATGTATAATCAGTTAACTCACGCAGTGTATGGAAATACTTAAAATTCAGGGACTTACAAAATGTGATATATTACACTCAAATTGCTATGTGAATGTATTGAGTTCTTAAGCTAATACTATTCCAAACACATTTTACACATGACTTTATTTGTAGTTGAAAAAGTTTTCTATATATATATATTACTCCTAATGCACACAACAAAGGAGAAAAACATGATAAGTAACTTGCATTTTTTAATTATTTCTTCTTTCTTTGATATTTTTTTTCAGGTTCTGATTGAACAGTTGACATCTTCTCCTTTGAACAATTTGGTTTTCATGATATACTATGGATTAGTTATTGAAGGTTAGTCATTTTTTAACATCTAACTTTTTCATTTAGTTGAAGGAGCTTGGATATACACCAAGTCAAATACATATGGAAAGTATGGACAAATAAAATAATTGTCATCAGTGTCAAAAATAGGCTACCCAACCCAATGACATTCCTATTCAACTTGTAATTTATTTATTTATCTTAAAAACAAACTGAACAAGATATCCTAAAATGATGTGTGGACATAAACTTACTTATCGGAGTAGTAAGAAGCTCAATTTTTAGTAAGGTCTCTTGTCACATGTTGGTATTATGAGAGCTCCATAATGGGTAAACTCGACTTAAATTAGTGGGTGTTTGGTAACCCACACCTCACGTTTAAACCCTTTCCACCGCAATTTTCTTAAAGCTGCAATTGCTAGCTTCAGCTGAACGTGCGGTTGTAACTGTGAATTTTGAAAATACCAAACACAGGCTTAGTGGTCTTTGAAAGAAAAAAAAAAACAGTATGCACGATACAATGGACCTGACTCTCGGCGGTAATTAAAATCATGTACTCATGCAGCTGTTTGATTTCACCTATCCGATGATGATTGGATGGCTCAGCTTTAAATTCTAACATATCAGTTTTAAAATGTAATTTGGAATGAATTTAACTGATGCATTTACAGTATAAAAAGAGATTTTTTATGCTCTCAATTAATCATAATCGTTTGATGTCCAAAAACATTTGATTAGTCGTACAAAAGATGGATTGTGATTAGTTCCAATGTAAAAAGTTTTACGCAAACTATGCATCAAGATCAATCTCATTTGGAATACGATCGGTCCCATTTTCATCCCATTTCCATTTATGTGTAAAATGGATGCCTTGTTGGTAGTTATGTATATAATGAAAAAGTGGACTGCAGGCCAACCTTGGGTCAATGTGAAAGCTAGAGTGAAGAAGGGTTATCCATCAGTGCAGAAAGCATCATGGACGGTAAACAGAATTTACTTTTTATTTTTTGACGAAAAACAGAATTTACTTCAAGAATTGATTTATATTGTTTCTGACTTTAAGATCTCCATTGAATTGAGCTGCAGTTCTGGCCTGTTGTTGGGTGGATAAATTACAAATTCATGCCTCTTCATTTCCGTGTTGTTTTCCACAGCTTAGTAGCATTTTGCTGGTATACCCTTTTTTCCTCGTCTTTCTCTCAACTTTCCTTAAGTTCTTAAGTGTGTTTAGTTTGCGGTTTGTGTGCTTTGCAAAACATATCAACTGCTGAACTTAGCTAATAGTTGCTATAGACTAATGGCCGTTTGGCCTCTGCCAACACCAATGCTACAAACACGCTAAATCGTCGTTCTTTTTAGTAAACAACAACTGAAATGAGATCATTCATTACGTGTCTGTTTTATTTCAGGGGAATATTTTTGAACCTTCGTGCACGATCTATGACATTGACTAAATCTTGAGGGAAATGAGATTCCAATATATAGTAGATGCTCCTACTTATTAGTACTCCTTTAGTAGTTTGTTTTGTCCTTATTTTATTTGTGTGTGTTTGTGTGTAATTGTCGAAGAGTATTGGAGATAAAACAGCAATCAAGCAAGACATTCTTGTTTATTGCAACTTTGTACACGAGAGAATACATTTTTTGGGAAAATTTCTTGTACTTCATGATGGAGAAAGTACTTTTTCTCTCTTCAAGACCATTACCAGTTAGATGCTCATAGTTAAAATGCTATGACAAATTTATGAATAAAGTAATAATCTCTCAAACTTTGGAGGTTCATAAACAGAACATCACAATTTGGCAAACATACAAAGTATGATCATTGTACCAAGGCACTCAAACACCCACTTGCAGATATTTTGATGGGAGTTGTTGGAACTTGGATCGTTTCTATGTTGGTAGACGATCCATACACCTATTTAGATGCTCTAAATCCCCGCTCCGTGTTTTTTGTAATTCGGTTTCGCGCTCACACATGGGTTCGCTAGATTGCTCGTGGTAGTGATAGTTTAGGGCTGCTTCTCTTTCTGTACCACTTTTGTATTGAATTGTTGTATAACCCGTTAGGGTTTTGTATTTGTGGTTACTAGGTCAAGTCAATGCCCCCAGTCTTGTACTTCCTTTTTAATTTAATTTCTATTTCGATTAAAAATTTTTTTTTTTTTTGTGTTAACGTCCTGGTTCCTCTAAAAACGTTTGGATTTGAGCCATTGGACCTTGGAGTTTTATCAGGACCCCATTTGAAATAAAGCATTCTTGAATTTGGGCGATGACATTGTCCTCAACAAGTTCTCATTATCATCATAAGCGAGTCATGGTGCTACCTTCTCTACCAATGAGTCCTCAATCCTTTGCAAAAGCTTTTCATAATAGGACTTAGTTGTATCACACAAACCAACATCATCCCCCTCCAATATAGAAATTTTGTTTTACTTCCTACGAGCACCATTAACTACATAAAAATGTTTTTGTATTTTTGTCCCTGTCATGAAGCCAGGGAACTTTAGCTTGTTGTTTATCTGAATGAAATATAATTTCTATATCACTGTTTTATTTTTGTATATGTTGGCAATGCATTGAATTATAAAAAATAATCAAATACTTAACATGAAATATGAAGTTTAATATTCAACATTGAAACAAGTAACGGATATATATGTGAACATGACAGAAATCATTGGCTCCATTTACATGCTCAAAAAATTATAAACGTGAGTTGTCAGAAGAAGAAACCTTTGACCATCTTGAGTAATGTAGCAATGTTAAACTTTAGACGTGTATTATTATTTTTTGACAAAATTAGACGTGTATTATAGACCGTGTATATGTGGTTTTCTTATATTAAATATACGAAATGGATCATACTTCTAATTTAAAATTATAAAATTTCATTATTTAAAACTCATGTCTTTTATTTTTTCTGCACATATAAACATTTTGTAGATACAATTCCATCAAAATTTATAAATAATTTTTATAAAGAAAATAAAATTTCAATGTAGTAATACAGTTAGGTGACATTTAAAATAAGAGAATGCGTCTTCGTAGTTTATTTTGACAATAAAGTTAGGATACATATTATATTCATTTCTCGAAAGAAATGGAGGTGTCAATTACTATGATTTTGGAGGGAATGAAGAATTTAAATGCACATCAATGAGGGTTGAATCTAACGGAAGAAGCTAAACTCAAATAAGGTAGCGAATAAAAAAATTGACTTTTGACTAAGAGATTTGTCCATATTTAATGTTGGATAGTGTTTCAAATAAACTTACTTTTGTGAAAGAAAACCATGGAAACATAGTAGCGAACCAAAAATTTGAATCCCAAATAATATAGGTGTTCAAATTTAGTGTATGCTAGTACATCAAATAAAATTACTTCAATGAAAGGAAACTATAGGAACAAAAAAAAATACACATTTTTAAAATTTCTAACATTAATTTGACATTTATATACTGAAACTACAGTAATAAAATTGTCCATTTCTTTTAAGAAATTCAAAGCATCTCCCTCATACTCATGAGTACACAACATTAATTTCAAATCAACCATGGACTGTGAATGTGATGATTGTGACCGTGGAAAACATTTACCTACCCACATGTTTGAACACAATAACTTGTACAAAATAAGACTTAGAGTAATCCGTAATTAAACTCAGTCAAAATATTATAACAATTATATGCATTGTCATGCACTTAATAATTAAATAATGTAGTCGTAAGCAATAAGCACATAACGACATATCCATGTGATATTACTTCTTCTGGTTGTTGTTTGTGGAAAAAGCTGGTTTTAAACATTCAGCTTGCAGGCTTTTATTTTATTTAATAGTACTTTTTTTAGCATGGTCTTAAATTCTTAATTAATTAACAAAATATTAATGTAGTTGGTATATAGAGTAGTTAAGTTACTCGTTAATTCTGTTCAAAGTCAGCAAATATATTAAGTACTCGGATTAGAACTAGACACAGGGAAAACTGACATAAATTTCAATGCCTCAAACTATATAGTATTCCGTAATATTAGGAAATGTGAAATAAATTATATGCATGTGCTATATATAAGATCATGTTATAATTCATTCTCAAACCAATTCTATACACTCTTAACATTAGTTCAAGCCTTCATATATAGAACAACAATATATAATTAAATACTGACACATATTTGATAATAGCACATGGAAAAATCTTTGATTTCAAACAGAATTTCTTCTTTTTCTTATTGTCATACAAGAAGAATTTCAGCAAGAAACAAGGTGCAGAAGATTCAGCTGACCAAATTCTCCATTCCAAAGTTTCCTAATAGATCTTTGGTGGCAGAATTGAATTATGTAAATAATTACAAAATAAAGGATGATTCATACAACTCCAAAATCAACAACAGTTCAATAGCACATAAACAAAATTCAAAGGAAGTTGTTAAGCTTCATTTGATTATGGAAGTCATATCAGATAGGTTAGAGATGCACAAGATTATCGGAATCCAGCGCGACAATTGGAACAACCTTTTACTGTCATCAATTAATATGATGACACTTTCAGCTGCATCAATGGTTGGTCTTGCAGCCGTTGCTTCGACTGGAGGTGAAGCATCTCTTGTAGCATTGAAAGTTTCTTCCACAATTCTTTACATGGCTGCAACTGGTTTGCTTCTGTTCATGAACAAAGTTCAGCCATCACAGCTTGCAGAAGAACAAAGAAATGCTACTAGATTTTTTAAGCAGCTTCAAGGTGAACTAATAACAAAGCTTGCTCTTGGGAATTTTAGTGAAGATGATGTCAATGAAGCAATGAAGAAAGTTTTGGCATTGGATAAAGCTTACCCTCTTCCTTTGTTAGGCTCAATGATTGAAAAATTCCCTCAAAATGTGAAACCAGCAACATGGTGGCCACAAATGAAGAAGCAAAAATATCAAACAGAGAAAGGAGGAAAAAATAATGGATGGAATCTAAGGTTGGAAGAGGAAATGAAAAAGATTGTTAACAGTTTTGAAAAAGAAAGATATGGAAGATTATTTGAAGTTGAGTAAAAAAGTTTTGATGTTTAACAAGATATTAGCTTTTTCTGGTCCAATACTAACTTGTCTTGCAGCTTTTGGTTCTGTTTTTTTGGGTTCTGTTAATGCACCTTGGCCTGTGATGTTTGGGATCATATGTGGAGCTTTGGCAACTGTTGTTAACACATTAGAACATGGAGGGCAAGTTGGTATGGTTTTTGAGTCTTATAGAGCAACTAGTGGCTTCTTTAAGCTTATGGAAGAGACTATTGAGTTAAATATAAATGAAGAAGATCCTCTTAAAAGAGAAAATGGGGAGTTGTTTGAAATCAAAGTTGCTTTACAACTAGGTAGAAGTGTCTCAGAACTCAGAGAATTTACTGATGTATCATCTGCGGATGATGATAATGCTTGTGAAGAGTTTGCCAGCAAGCTTTTCTACTATTAATACATGTGATGTGTTGTAATATATATTAATTGTTATTAAGCTTCAATCTTGAATGTATAATTGTTATGTGTACATGAATTTTAAGGTTGAATGTAGAATTGTTATCATTACATGAGTTTTTACATTGGAGTTTTTTTTAAAAAAAGTAGCGTAAGAGAGGATCATTCATCCCAATTAGATTGACACCATCGAACCAAACTAAAAAACAAGAAGTCAATATTAATAACGAGAAGAAAAAAAATATTGGAGAAACATAAACCTGACCTAGAAAAATAAATAAAACAAAGGCTATTGGAAGATTTAGAACTTGAGGAAAGGCTTTTAAAATTGTCAATAGATCAAAAGGAAAATCTCAAGAGAAAAGCTTCACCAATGAAAAGCAATTATGGAACCATAGCTAAAGCTGGTACTCCAAAGCCTTTTAGATGAAGATCCTTTATTGGAATATAAGCAGTTTGGCCAACCCCTTTTTAGGTTGGCCCTTAAAACGTTAATTATTCAAAATAAGCATGATATAGTCTTAATAGTTGAGCCTTGGATGAATTATGAAGCTTTCCCAACAACTTGGCTAAGCTGATTAGGTTTCAATGTTTACCTAATTTATGGTGCATTTGTTCTATTTCTATGGATCATATGGTGATAGCTTTGAATGATCAACAAGTTTCCTTTTCTATTTTTATTAATGACAAAAATTTCTTTATATCAGCTATGTAGCCTCAACTCGTTACTTAAAGAGAAAGGATCTATAGCAGGCTTTAAGTAATGTGTAGTCTCAAAATGATGCACCTTAGTGTTTTTCATAGGAGATTTTAATACTATATTAAGGGCCATGAACATAGTGGTTCTCATACTCCAGCTAGACCTCCTATGGTGGCCTTTCAATCCTGGACAGACAATAATGATTTGCTTCATCTGCAAACTAGAGGAGTAGCTTTCACTTGGAAAAATGGCAGAAGTGGTAGAAGACATATCAAAAGAATATCGGGTCGTGTTGTGTGAAGTCAAAACTGGCTTGATTGTTGCTCTTCCATCTCTTGCTTAACTCTAATCAAGCACAAGTATGATCATTATCCCATCATGCTAGAATTCAAGACAGATAATCAGCTACTTGCTTCTAGTTTGAAATATTTGAAAATGTGGACTCTCCACAAGGATTGTAAAGATTTCATTTCTAATTGCTGCAATGATAGAGTTGGCATATTAAAGGTGAATAGGAACTCCAGATTCTTTCATAGAATGACCAAAATCAAAAATAAAACCTAAGTTAATTTCATCAATCAGAAGAGATGATGTGATTATCAATTAGACATCACTGGTTGCAGGCCACATTGTTACTTGTTATGATAATTTGTTTTCTTTTAACCTTTTTTTTTTTGCAAGATCAACTGCTCTTGGAGGAAGTTATCCCTAATATGTTTAATGATTCTATCAGTACTTTGCTCACCTTGCTGCCATCTAAGGGGGAAATTAAAAATGCAGTTTTTTTTATCTCAATAATGGTGTTCTAGGACCTGATGGCTTTGAAGCTTGTTTCTTTCAAACATACTGGGATATTGTGCAAAAAGACGTAGTTGAATTGTTCTGGAATTGGTTGCTTCCCAACTTCAATGCTAACACCATCATTCTTATTCCCAAAAGCCCAATTGTTGACTCTATTGACAAATACAAGCCAATTGCATTGGCCAATTTTAAGTTCAAAATTATTTCAGAAATCCTTGTTGATAGGCTTGCTTAAATTTTTCCTTCCATTATATCAAAAGAACAAAGAGGTTTCATCAAAGGTAGAAATATTAAGGATTGCATTGCTTTGGCTTCTGAAGCAATAATTCTGCTTGATAAAAAGAGTTTCGGTGGTAACTTCGCCCTTAAGATAGATATTTCCAAAGCTTTTGATACTCTTAATTGGGAGTTCCTTCATAAAGTGTTCATATATATGTTTTGGTTTTAGTACAACCTTTTCAATCGGATTGAAACAATCTTACACCCAACAACTATTTCAATTCAATCAATGGAGCTCAGCATGGTTATTTCAATTGCAAGAAAGGGGTCAGACAAAGTGACTTTCTATCTCCTCGATCTCCTTTTCTGTTTGGTAGAAGAAGTTCTCAGTAGGGAATATCAAAGCTTGTGGATGAAGGTAAATTGATCTTATTAGAGGCTCTAGATTTGTTCATGTGCCTTCTCATTGTTTTTACGTTAATGACCTTATGGTATACTGCAAAGATAAGCTATATAGCCTGGAGGCGCTCAAAACTCATTTTTCTAGATATGATGCTTGTTCTAGTCAGATTATAAACGTAAGGAAATCTTCTATTCATTCTGGTGGTATCAATCAAAATAAAATGGCTCACATAGTGAACTTCCTTGGTTTCACTATTCGTTATTTACCTTTTACATACCTGCAATCTCTATTTGTAAAGGTAGACCAAAAGTAAGCTACTTTCAACCACTTGCTCACAAAGTTAAAGTTAAGCTATTTTTTAGAGGCATACTTAGCTAAAATGGTCATGCAACAAACCATAAGAAAAACCTTTTAGACCAATAAGACCGACTTATTTAAGTAAATATGAATGATATTTTTTATTGCTACTATTATATTAAACTTTGTACTTTCGATTAAATTGTAGGTTTGTAATTTTTCAATTTAAACTTATTTGTCTACTTAACTTTTTGCATATTTAAATGTACTATTATAAATTAGAATTTAAATATAATATCATATATAGTCAAATTCTTTATTATAACGTGTTAAATATCAAAATGGAGTTTAATCTAATTGATCTACTAATCTATTTAAACAAATAAAATTACTTATTTAAATACATACATATAAAATAGACTTTTAACTAGACTAACAATTCATATCAAACCTATGAAAAGCCAAACCTAAACTTCAAAAAAAATAAAAGGTCTATGACATACTACATGTGATACTATGTGATACTTAGGCTTAAATATTTGGACAATTCAGACATAGGTCGTACAAATCCTTACACAACACAGTTTATTCCCACCCACACCCGTTTAAAAAATGTATAGATAATTTTTTTATGGAAAATAAAATAATTAATCTACTTTTTTTTTTTTGAGAAAATCTACTTTAATTATTGATGGTAAATTATAAATAATTAATCTACTTTAATTATTGATAGTAAGTTATAAATAATTAATCTACTTTAGTAGTAATGCACAACGTAATAGATTTATTATAGTAATAATCCATCCACAACCTCTGACTCACCCAATAAACTGTGTGTGTGATGTATTCTATTGTTTTCTGAATTGTTTCATTTCATCACCGACAAGGTAAGATCCGAAGAAGAAGATGATTCATCTCTTATTCACGGTGATTTTTTCAGAAGCAGCAATGATCGCATTACTGTTATTCAAAACCCCATTGAGGAAGCTTGTGATAATGGCTTTGGATCGGTTGAAACGAGGTCGTGGTCCTCTTATGGTGAAAACCGTTGCTGGTACTGTTCTTCTTGTTTTGTCTTCTAGTGTTTATAGTATGATGAAGATTCAACAACGTGGGATCGAAGATGCTGCTTCTGTTAATCCTACCGATCAGGTTCTTATGGCTAAGCATCTTCTTGAAGCAACACTCATGGGTATTGTGCTTATTTGCTTAATGAATGAATTCATTTTGCATGAGTTTGGATTTAATGTTATTGCTCTATTATGTGCAATTGTTTGCCTTATTAATTTATTGAGTTTTTAGTTTTTTTTTTTTTTAAGGTACATTTTTGTAATGTGTATAATTTCGCTTATATTTAAGACCGGAGGGAGTATCTATGAAGCACTGGATCCGACATGGAAACTAGACATGACACTGACACAGACACGTTGAAACAAATAAAATGGGATACTTGTATGAGTTGTGAGATACATTTGTAAGAGTGTTGTAAGAATGTCATACACCGGTGTACACGGAGATATGACTTATCACAAAACCTTTTGGAAATAAAGAAGATCTTTCTCGAATTCATGAACCCATTTTCTGCTCTTTCAGAGTCATGTTCCCTTTTCCTTTCATTAATGCAGTCAGTCCTGCTTTGTGATGAATATATTGTCTCTGTTGTTGCTGATGTAATTGATGAGTGATGATCTCTTGTGATCTAAAAAATTTGTTCGTTTTGTTGCGTCTGATGTAACATGGCTGCCTTCCAATTCTCGAATGGTTCTTGAGTTTTCTGTGTCTCCGCCTCTTTCCCTAGTCTGAGAGGCTTTGCAACGGGCTGCTCCTGTCTAGGTTCAGCTTCTAGACCTCTCTCAGCTCCCCCCCCCTATTGGCACCTCTTCTGGTGTCTATACCTCGTGAACATGTATTTTGAACCGTATTTTCCTGAAAAAGAATCACAATGATTCAGCATTCATAAGGCATAAGGATCATATAAACCATATGCATATATCTTATGATTGATTTAGTCAAATAGAAATAGCCTTTGCCCTTGGGTAAACAGGCCACTCTTGATATTTTAGCCTCCTAATGGGCTCGTATGATTCAGACGCTCTAACCATTTATATACATAGTTAGCATCCAAGGTGGTTAGTGAATTTTTTGGGGACACTTGTTTGAGTTCTCAGATACATTTATATTACTGTTGTGCGGATATCATACACCGATGTGTGTTGGACACGGAGACACGCCTAATCCCAGAGTGCGTGTGATTCATAGGTTGTAACTGAAGCTTCATTGGTTGTTTGCCTAATTCTTTGTTGGATTATTTGGTGAATATTTGTGTTACTTTCTGCTACCGATTTCTGCAATGGTTTAGAATGAATGCTGAGGCAACATACATGCAATATATAAGCTTCTAAAGATGAAAAATGTGAGCTTTGGAAAACGTTCTACTTTCTTCTGGTATTGGTTAGTGATGAGTTATAGGTGGCAGTTAGCAGGGAGATTTAAATCAGATGTACTATATGATGTGCAATTTTTTGGATTCTTTGTTTCACAACTAGAAACCATCTTGTATGCTGTTAAACTTTACAACTCAGATTGTATGTAATTTGCTAGATTCAACATATATCCAAATTTTTCAAAACATTGCTGTGTTCTTTGATTTTTCATAATACCGGTCACATCTTAAAATTGCATAGCTGAAGAGGTAAAATTACAGCTCCAATCCAACATAAACAATACTGTTGAGTTTCTGAACTGATTGTTCCTTAATATTTAGGTTTATTAAATGATCTCCTCTGTGGCTTGTGAGCATTATTCATTCTTGGTCAATTATTTGCAGGTGCTATCCTTTTTCTTGCACTTATCATAGACAGACTGCATCATTACATAAGAGAACTCCGGATTCGAAGAAAGAGCATGGAAGCTGTTAAGAAACAAATGCGGGGGGCTGAGGATGCGAAAGCCGGAACTTCAGATGAAACTAAAACAATGGAGCAAGAAGCAGCTAAGTTGAGAGCAGAAGTTGATCGTCTGGAATCTGAACTTCAGTCAAAAAATAAAGAGGTGGGTGCTGCAGAAGCCAGTGTAAGTGCTCTGAGGAAACAATCTGAAGGGTTTCTTCTTGAATATGATCGCTTACTTGAGGAGAACCAAAACCTCCGCAACCAGCTACAATCTGTTGACAGGAGATTCTCACATTCAGTTTCCAAAAAGAATATGTGAGAAACATTTAAGGCGGCTTCTTCTCTTCTATACTTTTCGTGATTTCCATGGCAGCTTGCTGGTAACAGGTTATCAATCCTTGTAAACATGCTTCTCAAGAAATAGGAGTTTTACTTCAGAGTTAAATTTGGACCAATTTTGTCCTAACAAAGTGTGAATTTTTTTTTTTTTTGGAGTGATGACAGAAATATAGTGCTGATTTGTTTTTTCTGCACATATGTAACTTTTGCAGCTTCTGTTCCTTCATTATGAAGGAATGTGCCCTGAAATAGTGCTTGATATCTCTTGGCACATAATGTTATTTAGATTTATTATCATTGTTTCTTCTTTGTGGATGTCTTTCTTGTGCCAGAGAGTTCTACTATATTGACTGTTCATTCTTTCTTAGTTCGTCATTTTTTGGTCACATTGAGCAGCTCGAGTTTTCATTAAGAACTTGACTGCAAGGTTGTACAAATTTCATTATTTTTTAGATTTTGTTAATTTTCTTTTAAATATGACAATGCCATGTTATGAAAGAAAAGGACTAAATATGCTGGCCTTGGTATCTCCATGCTAGAACATAATAAGGTCCTACGGTGCCACATAGGATTTAAGAACTCTGTTAGGTACTAGGTTTGGGCCATAATAGACCAACAAATGATCCAGATGGAAAATTGGTTACAAATTGTTTTATGTGGCAAATCAAGAGAAACATAAACTATATTATTGACAGAAAATAGATGCATTATTCCCTAAAAAAAAAAAAATAGACGCATTACAGAAGGAAAAATCTCTTTAATCTCAGAGCAAAAGCTCCTCACAAAAGTGACATTCCTCTCTCCTTGACCACTAAAGGTCCTAACCGAATTGTTGCTCAATGCCTTTCCCCTTAAGTAATTTGTCACATAACTACATTTCCTCTCAAATAGATTTGTCACATAAGGAATTTACTGGCATTTACCATTAAAATAAAAATAAAAATTCCTAGTAGTTTTCACGCCAAATAATAATTCTTAGTGTTGTTTCTTAACAAACTCTTAGGGTTCGTTTGGTTCAACGGAGGGGAGGGGAGGGGAGGAAAATGGAGGGGAGGGGAGGGGAGATATTTTAATTAAATATATGTTTGGTTCAAAAGAGGGGAGAGAAGGAATATTAATTAAAAATGTGTTTGGTTCATAAGGGGAGGGGAGGGATTTTAAAATTAATTTACTGTTTTACCCTTGAACTTAATTAAATACATTGAAAATGCTTGTTTTTACAATTTCATAGACCAACGAAAGACCTACTCACAGTTTACGTTGGAGAAGATCTGAAGCAGCGGTTGGCAGCAACAAAGTAACAGTAGGGTTGGAAGAGTGGTTTTTACCTGTAATAAATAGGAGTGATAGATAACATAATAATAAAAGTTGTTACAGGGATAATATAACCTAATAATAATAAAAGTTGTTATAAGAATAATATAACCTAATAATAAAAAAAGTTGTTACAATCTTTCAAAAAAAATGTTGTTATATGGATAATATAACCTAATAATAATAAAAGTTGTTACAAGGATAATATTGAGATTTTAAATTAATATAAGGATAATTTTGGCAATGTAATAAAATTTTAAAGAGATCATCTCTCATCCCCTCCAAAAAACTCTAATTTAGGGGAAGCAAAAAGTGGATCTTGAAGGGATTTTGCTCCCCTGCTCTACCCTCCCATCCCCTTCTAAAATTTGAACCAAACACGTTAAATTAAAAATATTTCCTACCCCTCCCCCAAAAAACTCGAACCAAAGAGACCCAGTGGGTTTCAACTTTAATTCTCACTAGTGTTATTAGTTTGAATATGTTCTTATAAAAAGAACAATTTCTTACATGTGATGTTGAGCTGTAACTTGCCAGATGCTAATGTTGAAGATAGTACTTATGTTATGCACCAATCCTATAACTATACTATATTTCCAAACCATTCCTGCAATCACTTGAGCAGCAATCAAGTTCCCCATAACTGATACATTATCTGGCTTACTGGGTTTTTCTACCAGTGACAGAAATAACATTTTTTTTTTTTTTTTAAAAAAAAGCCACTTCTTATTATTAAAGAAAGCCAATAACATGCTATAGCTTAAGATGTGCCACAGCAGCCTAAAGTCAGAATCAGATGTAAATACAACAAAAGCATAATGTGCTGCATTAGTGGTCCCCTTATAACCCCTTAGTACCCTACCCATTATCTACACAGCTCATGAGCCCCTTTGATTAAGGGAAAACTAATCCCCCACCACAGAGAGGCCACTGTAATATAATGCTCCCAATCATATCCAAACTCAATACTTGTGCCACATTAACCTTTTTTGTAGCATTTTCAACTTAGAATTCTTATCCTTCATTTTAGATATAAATATTCTTATTACAAATATGATTTGAAATTCAGTTACACGGTAGAGTGTATAACAAAATCATTTTAAATACATTGTTTTCTACTATATTACAATGTCTCTTTATGATGAAATACAATTAGATGCATGTAGACACTTATTTTGCACTGTTGTATAGATATACTTTATAACATAGAACTGATGATTACATTGTCTAATCTTTGTCAGATGAAAATATAAATATCAATATTCGATCTCAGCTCAAACAATCATTTGTTACATCTGTATTATATCTTCATCTTTTGTCATGTTTGAAAAAAAAATGGAAGATGAATAAAATATATAACACAATTTTCTATAAGATTTCAATCTAGAACGGCATAACGAGTTTATTTATCAAAATATTAGCTGTTCTTCTATAAACATTGTGCTGCCAGATGCCACTTATCCATTTTATGACTTATTAAATTAATTTTTTGGAGTTGGACTTAACTGAAACAAGATTTCCTGGTTTTCAATTTATGTTGTCAGAAATTTTTTTTAATTATTTTCTTAACAAAAATCTTCAACAAATAGCCCTATAGATCACATCAAAGGACCAAACAAATTTAATATGTCCATTTCACCAAATTTTCCTAAGCTTTATAATCATTCCTATAGGGCCACAGCTCCTCTACATATATTAGTTAGTAATTGAAAATTATATATATTTCAACTTTTAAATACATCTTACAAAAGAAAATATAAAATTATCCAAGTAAATAAAACCTATAAGAACATTTATAGACTGAAATGAGTATTTTGTATTAAAAAGTTGCACCTACTAAAAGTCACCAACAAACTGATAATGCATATATAAGAATAAAATCAAAAGCACCAATAATAAGCTCCTCAAAGCTGATGAACAACTCCTTTCAGAAATCAGGTAGAATAAATTAGGACAGACAGCATGATAATTGCAGCCCCCATTGCAGGGTAGGTGCCACTATCAATTACCAGATATGTAGTGTTAAATAGACAGGATTCTACCAATTCAAGAAAGATTGCTTGAAGCAACAATTGATTTTAGAATACTTTTTTTTTACTATAAAGTAGTAGAAATTAACATATTTGATCTAAAGAAGCACATAAATTATCCAATGATGTAAGTATTTTAAAATTTTAAATTGTAAAATGTTCAATTTATCTATCCAATGAGAAATTAAAGAAAAATAAAAAAGCAGAAAGCAGGGGATGATAAAAACTTCTTTGTTCTTAGAATCAATTGTTACATAGAGAACAATCTTTATACATTGACAAACTGATAAAAAATCACTTACACAAAAGCCACAATTGCAGCTTCTAAAACACAAATAATCAAAAATGTCATTCCATCTACTCAATTCAACTACAATTTTTGGTTCATAAAAAATCACCAAACTAATCTCATGAACACCAAGTTCACAAACAATGTCTGATTCATATTCTTCAATTTCTTCAAATGACAATGCATTCAACTCCTCACCATTGCTTCTCACAGTAACCCATTCATCATCATCAGATTCCCAAAATGCCTCATCAGAACACAAACTTTGAATTCTGTTCAGCGGACTCGAAGAATCCGAGGAACAACTACATTCAATTGTGGGACCCACATCCTGAGTTGTTTCCAAAGAACCCCAATCCCAAATACCTCCTTCCAACACGGTCGTTGGAGTTTCCGAATCAAACACTGAATCCTTAAACTTCCCAACAAATTCATGTCCAAGAAGTTCAACCACCGACCACCTCTCATTTGGATCTCTCTTCAAACATTTTCTCAAAAAATCCTTCCCTTGGTCAGAAACATAATCAGGAATCTCTGGCACATCGCCAGAGAATCCAATCCGATACAAAACCGCGGCAGGGTCAGAAAAACCCTGCCACAACATTTTTCCAGTGATCATCTCCAACAAAGTACATCCCAAAGCCCATACATCAGCAGCAAACCCCTGCTCCTCCCGGCGTGCCACTTCCGGTGCCATGAAAGCCGGTGTCCCAGAAATCACCAACTCCTCTTCCACCCTCCTAGCACAGCCAAAATCTGCAATTTTCGCACCTTGTTCTGTCACCAACACATTCTGTCCCTTCAAATCACAATGCACTATCCCATTCAAATGAAGATAGTTAAGTCCAAGCAGAATTTGACGGGCGTAGAATCCCACCAAAGCTTCTTCCATTCCATTTCCATTGCGAACTGCATCAGAAACCGTTCCCTTAGGTGCATACTCCATGAACAAGTTGAACAATTGAACACCATTTTCTTCAAACGTGACTTCACAACCTTGGTAGCTCACAATTTGTGGACACTTTAACTTGGAGAGAATTTGTTGTTCTTTCTTCAATAACTCCGAGCGGTGAAGCTCTGTAGACTTCACCGCAAACACTTCACCAGAATGACAACGATCAGCTACGTAGACGGTGGCGGTCGAGCCACGGCCGATGATTCTGCCTCTATTCCAATCCATTGACATATTAGAAAGTATATTGTGTTTGGTTTTCTTTTGTTTTTGTTGTTGTTGTTGTTGGAACTTAGGAGTAAGAGATAGTATATAACTTTGTTAATTAGGACATTTACATATATATAGTGTGAAGATTTTATTATTATAAAGTTTGGTGTGAATTGGAGTGTTATGGTTGGCTTAATGTTGAGGGAAAGAGGTTATATGATATGATTGTGATGTGGAAAGTGTATATATATTTTTTTTGGTATGTGATTTTGGTTGTGTAGAATGGACGGCCGCCGTCTTGTAACGATGGGAGGGGTCCACGTGTCAAAAGGAGGATGAAATTAGGAACTTTTGTTGTTCATGATGTTGGCCGGCCACGCTAGCTATGTGCATTAATATTGCTTGATTAATTAGATTTGAGCATGAAAATGGGTTTTATGATTATATGCATGGTATCAATGAGGGTTTCGTATAACCGTAAAAATACAGGTTTTCAACTTGGGAAAATACTCGAGTGTAATTGTAGTATCTTGATGAGATAGAATCATGGATAGATAACTAAAATAAATTATTTTGATTAGACATAATGATAGGTTCGAAGAGAGACAAAATCACAAATGTCATCAAAACTCAAAGTCATCTAAGTGAAATATTTGAATTTGGTAGTTTCGAGTTTGAGATTAGTTAGTTGAATTGGGTGGTTTTCAGTTCAAACCATGAGTGTCCACAATGAAAAGTAAATGTAAACACTCTCAAGTGAATGTTCTTTGAGGGTGTTTTTGTTTTAAGTTTACCAAATTTATTTCTAGGAATAACATTATTTGGAATATAAAAATGTGAATTTTATTCTAAGATATATAGAAAAAAAAAGATGTTTGGTTAACATTATAATATTCCGAGGAGCCTTAAAATAGGGATTATAATAGGAAGTTACACATGAATTTATTCGCATCTTCATGTGAACTTTATTCCCACCCTTTTCTTTGAAAAAACTTTTCTATTCCCACGAATATTTTATACCCGAAAATAAAATTTGGTAAACTTGTAACAAACATATGCACGTATATTTCTATCATTTTATTCACAAGGAATCTACGAATATAACTTTAAACAAACGCACCCTTAGTTTTAAGGTCTTCTTCATTGAAGCATTGTCAAATCTTAAATTTTCAATCCAATTTTTTGAGAAATGCTAATGAGAGTTTTAAAAGCACTCTATAAATGTATCAAAAATTGAAATATTTAGTTTTTTCAAATTTAAAATCTTTAAAGAGTGCTTTTACGAAACTCGTTAGTAAGACTCTAATTTTTTTATATATATATATAATATAAGCATGGTTAATTAAGGAGACGGTGCACATGGAGGCACGTGGTATGTGAAAGAAGGAACGCGCAAAGATAGGGTAGTAGTAATTGGTGGCATGGTGAATGACGAGAGAGAGAAAAATTAAAGACAGCGTGCTTCGTGAGTGAATGATTATGTAATATGAGGGAATTAAGAACAAGGGAGCATGGAAAGGAATGGAACATTTTAGTGGCATATTCCATATTTGTTATGTTAAATTTGGTCAATTATTAAATGTAGTTAATGTTATCTTTCACAGCTAGCTCCATCGTATCATATAGAGATAAATTGATGCTCTCGATTAATTTCGTCGGTTCCAATTATATTAGGTGTGTGTCTTTGATGAAACTATTCTTATTCCTTAGTCATTTTTGCCTTGTTACATAGTACTCCTAACAATATGTCCTTGAATGTTGTGTCACAGCTAGATATATGGATTCTGCCAAACAATATGCCCTTGAATTCTTCGATTAAATAGGTATAGCATGAATATTACTCATAGTGAAATGGATTAGTTCAATGAATTAGCTAGAGTTGGGCCAATTAAAAAGAACAATAATGTACGTACATACATTGAACGTTGACTACCTATAGTGTAATGTTAATTATTGACTGCTCCTAGACTAGAAGTAGACAATCAGATTAGTTAGTTATAGTTATACTTGTACATAAACTTACCCACTTTTTTCCCTCCTAATTAATTTATACATCTTAGTTGAATTTTAAAGTCAAAGGTACCGTTGCTTTAATTTAAATGAATTCATTCGCCATAGTATAGCATATATTAGTTAGGTGGATTGTACTCGAAGCAAAAACAAAAGCCAATAGTGAAAGTCAATTTAAAGGCAAAAAAACGCACTATAGATCTAGAGATATATATTAGGAGTTTTTTTTTTAAACTCACTATCCGGTTCATTGACCGATTAATTCAATGGGTCCGTTTAAAGACATAGCAAAACTCTATATGGATTTAGTTCACTGAAAATGACATCGAGGAGAATTGAATATGAGATTTTAAGAGAAACACACTTCAAGGTCTCATGTCAACACCATCCGACCAACTCAATAGTTTATATATTAATAGATTATAAAACAAATATTTTTAAAAAAATGGGATAGGATGGGCTTGTATAATTTATGAGTGTAAAGTGATAGTGCTAAGAGGTAGTGAAGGACTCAAGGGAAAGGATGTTGGACAGTTGGAATATGGTTAAAGAAGAAGAAAAGGCCAAAGCCAACTAAAACCTAAACAATAAGCCTAGTCGATCAACACCATACAATACAACTAAAAAATATCAACCAGTCTGTCTATTCACATAGTGTATAGCTGTGAACTAACTAACAAATAATATGAGAGAAAATAACAAAATACATACATACTCTCTTGATGAGTGGACATGTGGAATTTAATTTGTTGGATTGGACAGTTAGTAGTAAAGTTAAATTTGAAGGTGTATATTTTTTCTTTATTGAGTGGAAAGTGCATAAGCTTAGTGAGGCGTTGACAACTTTGCGTGTGGAATGTCACCACGGTATCAAATTAAGGAAGCGTGAAATTCAAGGAAGCCAATCATTAAGTATCATATGATATGATTTATATCACATGCCGCCAACCATATTTTGCAGTAATCTTTTGCTTTGCTTTAATTCATCCTCCTAAGTGTGAAATGCATGAATCAAGGTCACGCTGTAATACCATGCTGTAAGGCGCAAAATCCACACCTTCAGCTTTACCATTCCAAATTAAAGTAGTCTTGCGTAGTATTTAGACTAATAACTAGTATAAATTACTTATTTTAATACTACCTTTTTAGCTTTTAATCCATTATAAATGAGTTGTACTATTAGATTAGATTAGATTGAAGTATAAGAATTGTTCCTTGCGTCATCACACCCTCAGGCTTTAGTCACCTACTAAACGCATGAAATAACCAAGAGAAGGAGTCTACATTCAACTTATCTACATCATGTTCCTTAACTATACCAAATCTCTTATGTAGCATCTTAATTTGCTATGCCAGTAGAGTAATATTATGTTATATTTTATTTCATATTAAAATTTAATTAATTTAATTTTGAGTTCATTTACTTTAAGTCTCTTTAAACAAGTTCCTTTATTTTTAATTTGAATTCAAAAAAATTACTTGTATATAAGTTAAACAAGTTCCTTTAAGAATCTCGTATTGAATAGATAAAAGTGTTCAATTTAAAACTTAAGTCATAAAGTTTTTTTTTTTTACAACAATAAAGTTCTTCCCCTTAGATGGAGTAGTTTTTTGGTTCGGCCCTTATAGACTTAAGTCATGACAATTGATGCCTTCCTTGAGTTAGTGCGCAATTTAGGTTGGATCAGAAATGGGGTGATGGGTTCTTGTTCCTTCTCCTTTGCATCTACAATTTGGTGGACTTAGAGGAATAGAAACATGATGTGTTTAGGCAATGAGCACTGGTCCAACGCTCAATTATCATTCAACATTCAAGGTATGATTGCTACTCTCAAAGCTTGTTATCCTTGCAACTCTAATAATACCGAGGAGGATAATCTTGTCAAATGGAACAACAACAACCACTCTTGTGTCATCCTTAATGTTGACGGAAGTTGCTTGGGCTCTCCTACAAGGGCTAGTTATGGAGGAGTTTTAAGAAATAATGCAGGTTTTTACTTGTCATGATTCTCTAGCTACATCCAAAATTCTTCTGATATTCTGTTTGCTGAACTCTATGCCATATATCAGGGCCTTTTGCTAGCCAAGAACATGGGTATTACTGATTTAGTTTGCTACTCTGATTCTCTTCATTGTATCAACATCCTTAATGGTCCCCCCATGAGGTTTCATGTTTATGTTGTTTTGATTCAAGATATAAAAGAGCTTTTGGAGCAAGGAAATGTTATGATGAATCACACCCTTACAGAAGGGAATCAATGTGCGGAGTTTTTGGCTAAGCTTGGTGCCTCATCAAACTTCGAGTTTCTTTGTCACGAGTCTCCTCCGACGGATCTTTTGAACTTTCTTCGGAGTGATGCAGCTGGAACTTTTTATTTGAGAGTGTAGCTCTCTTTTTTCTGTTTCTTTTGTTTTCCTCTTTTCTCTTTTGTTTTTTAGCTTTGTACACCAAAAAAAAAATATTACAAATACACTCAATCATTCAAAGAGTAAATTGTCGTTTCAAACTAAGAATCATAAATCTATACTATATATAAAGAAAATAGGCTTAAAATACATTATTTGGGATGACTTTTTCATTACCTATTTTACCATTCATTTAAACTATTTTATTTACTATTTTATCCTTTAATAATATTATTATAAATTTTAATTAAAAAAATTAAATCCCATTAAAATAGGAAATATCCCACTAAAATAGGAACAATATTATCAATGTTATATATGAAAGGGATATACATTTTGGGCTGAATTTTTTATAATTTCAATAATACCCTTAAACAAATTTTCCTATATTAATGTTATATTGTTGGTGGTATTAAAAAAGATAAGAATTTATATTATATTTGTTAAATTATTGTTGTTATTGAAAAAGATAAACATTGTTTTTTGGGTTTGTTACAATTTGAAAGTCACAAATATTTGTACTTATAATTTTAATTAAAATTTCATATAAAATATCGTTCATAGTTTACACATGTTAGCGCAATAAAAAGAACGGATCGTCTTTTCGCTAGTCATTATAACGGTGATCAAATAATTATATATTAAATATGATGTAGGAAAACTGGCGGCTCGTATCGAAGATGAAGTGGCGCGCAAAAAAGGATCACTCGGAATAATGCAGATTTGTCATCCGGTGTCGGAATGACCCGAATTATAACTTTTCGAAAAACCCCGGACCTCATGAAAATTCAATCTTTTTCTTGCTTTTGACATCTGCAGGAAAGTACTTCGTCAAGAATGCATCCCTAAAAGCTTCCCAAGATACAACAGCTCCTCTGCAAGCATGAAGGTCGCCAACCGAACCTTCTGATCATCGGTCGTCACCATCGCACGAAAAATCCTCTCGATACCCTGAAGCCAAGTCTGCACACCCTCTGGGTCGTACCTCCCGTTGAACGTCGACGGATGGTTTCTCATGAAACGATCCAACCTCAGCTCATCTATTCCACTCATCTGCTGATGCTGCCCATGAGCCGCCGCATTAGCCAGCGCCAACACCTGAGTCATCTGAGCCATCGCATTAGCTATCGCCGCATCATTACGTCCAGCCATCTCTCTACTACACAACAAGCACCACCTAGTTAGAACAAAAGCATCGACAATAATCCACATACTTATCAAATACAACAAGACCTTAACCAAGTGTTGGCCCGGACTAGACCGACCAGCTCTGATACCACATTGTAAGACCCCGATCCCCGAGACTACTAATTAAGCGATAAATCAGGCAACACAACTAATCGGAATCTAACAAATTTCCAATAACTCATACAAATTTCTCATAAAGAAAATCTCATCAACAATCATCACAGCACAGCGGAAATAAATCATCTCAACATAAATATCATCTCGGGTCTTAACATAAATATCTCAAACAAATACATCCTCTTAAAATTCGACAAGAAAAATAAATCCCGGACTCCTAGATCAGAGCGCCTAATCTAGACATCCTCGAAAATAAAAGCGACACAAACAGTGAATAGGCGTGATGCCATCCTCAGCACAACTCACCGAACACTACTCCTCAACCTGAAAGTCTACATCCACAAGGGTTGAACCCAAGGATGAGGCGACAATAAAGCCACTAGAGGGTAAGATATACATTCAACAAAAGGATATAATAAACGCATGTAAGTTTCAGGCAAAACATCAGTTAACATTTAAATATTCATCAATACAAAAAAACTGGTTATTACTCATGCATAATTCATAAATCATAGCATACCATCTTCGTTAAATAATTACCAACTTAATTATATATCATCAACAGATAAATCACCATTTCAATTATAAATCACCAACAACACGATTATGATTCATTCCATAATTTTCACACACCAACAATTGACATTTACCACATAAATGCACAAGTTCACACCGAAACATTATCAAACACGGCTCATGAGTATGTAATGCGCCTAATACGACTCTACATGCATGTGGTACCATAGTGATCTTAAATCACCCAACTATCAATAGTGATCTTAAATCACCCAACTATCAAATAGTGATCTTAAATCATCCAACTATCAAATCTTGATCTTAAATCAAGCAACTATCGACCGACTATGAATGCATGAATGTTCACGTATGGACTTGACAATGCACACAACTATAAATCATGATTTTAAATCATGCAGCTTTTATAACTATCAATTGCATTATCAAATCAATACATCCACAAAATTCATGTTATCATCACAGGCGATGGATTGTCTCCCGTGAGTTTTTTCTCCTGTTTTCTCCCGTGAACCAATCCTAACCCTCCATTTTTTTAATGACAGATCAACGGCAACTAATAAAAACAATTAAATAAAATGGATTTTGGTTGTTTCCCTTCCTACTTTCCTCACAAACCCATCTCTGCACAATCACATACCTTATTCACAATTAGTTTTCTGCTCCATTCACAAATCCAATTCCCAATGACAATGGTAAGGTAGTACGGTGGAGCAGTGCGGCGGTGCCCCACAGTGGCAGTGGTGTCCTTCCTTCTCTATTTCCCTCTTCCTTACTATTCCCAATCTCTTTGTTTAAGATTACTTCCTCATTTCTTATTATTCTAATTAATCTAATTCTTTCCTGCTGATTATGATTAATTGAATATCAATTTAATTTAGATTTAGTTGCTTCTGGCTGGGTTGAAATTATAACAGTTTGTTGCCCATCATATAGTATCAACATCAATTAATGTAAATTGATTGGAAACAATGTCGAGTGCTTGGAGTTACTCCAGTTTTGTACAATTGCTTGGAGACAATGAAAATTGTTTGAAAGAGTTATATATGTTTTGGTTATTCTGTCATGTCAATTCAGACCAAAGGGAGATGCTGCTACTTCAATCACATGTTCACAACTTCCCTCAACCTTCGCAAATCACGGTTCTCCCGCCGTGAGCCGCACGATCTCGAAAGGGTTGCCACCGCCGGTGTGAAGATCTGAGTCATGGAGTTGCAACTTACTGGGCGATCGTGAAGAAGTAGGATTGAGATGAGTATGTGAAGAAAAAAAGAATAGACCCAAAATGACATCACATTTATGAGTTTTTGTTCCTATCCATAGATCTGTCATTAAAAGAAAATGAAGGGTTGAGATTGATTCATGGGAGAAAACCGGAGAAAAAGTTAACGGGAGACAATCCATTCCCATCATCACATCATCATTTAATTCACCACTATAATGCATTAAGTTACATCCAGCATCATTCACTTCATATTAATGCATTTCACCTAGTTTAATCATAAACACGTCATTCTTGCATTTATTCACCATAAATCACATAATCCACATTTCTTGAATAAATTAAGTAAGGTTACCTCAACCTATTACTACACCACATTATATTCATGATTCAACTTCACTCATACTACTGTAATTGATTATTAAGTTCATTTTGACAATTATCAAGTTTCACAAAAACGCCAAGTTCGTCTCAAAATCAAACTTTATAATCAATTCATTGCAAGCAATCGTTATCTATCAACGAAAGGTCAAAACAACAATAAAACAGCGAAAAAGGAATGTCCGGGGATGTCCGAAAACATCCCCCAAGGACCAAAACGCACAGAATAACACATGTTGTATCTGTCATGGTCACTGAGCGACCAGGAACTTCGCTTAGTGAAGTTCTGTTTTCTGGGCAACCAGAAAACAGGGTATTCACTACGGAAAGACCCCTAATTCCACCCAAAAATCCCATTTTTCATCCCAATTGACCCAAAATCATTTTACAAACAATAGTACCCATGATCAATACACTTAACTTGAACAATGGATACACAATGAAACATCAAATTGACATGAATTTGCAAGGTTTTTCGGTTAATTACAAAGTTTGTCTCAAAATTCCATTTTCACCAACAACTTAGCAAATAAGCTTGTATAACAACATCAACAGTATTTCATGAAGTTCAACATCACCATAATCACCTATTCAAATTATTCCAACAGCAACTTATTCATTTTCACTTATTAAGCCATTTTAGCAAAACACCAACAACAACAACAACAACAACTTAATTCTCATCAATGCTACACAACCAACATAATATTCTCATGTTTTTCATCATATGGCAGCAACTTAGTCAAAACAGTAGCGACTTAATCAAATTCACTTAATTAATCAATTTTCCCAAAATCACTTAAATCACAACTTATTAAACATAACTTCATGATTTCTCAAATAAAACACATACACATGCTCATAATCAACTTCATAATCAACAAACATCATTCAATTATCATGTTAATCATCAAGATCATCAAAATTCACAAAGGTATCAATTAATCATAATAAAAACATGAATTTTGACATGAAGAAAATGCAATTTCATCAAAGTTTAACATGCTTAATTTAATCAACAAAAAGGAGCACGAAATTCACCAAAATCAGCAGCAATTAATCATAATCTAAAACACATAAACCTCATAATTGCTTATTAAACCCATTTGGTAAAAGTAATCTCTCCACTTACCTTAATTCTTCACTTTTCTTGCTACTTCTAGTTGAATTCACCTCTTCCCCTTGAGCTCTTCTCCAAGCCTCTCATTTCTCTATTCTCTCACTTGCCTCTCAAAATTTTGTGTTAAAATGTTTAACCTAATTCACCACCACTCACTACTAGTCTATTTACTAGTCTATCCACTCGTGCTGCCGCACGGGTCATATAAATGGCATATGAAAAGATATATAAATGTCATATTACATGATGCTATGACAAAAATCAATTAGATATTAAAAAGTACTATTACAATAGAAGGAGCATCACTTTTATAAGTTGCGAAAAACTTCTTTGTAAACCACGTTCGAAGTACTTTTAATGCAAACATCATCTTCTTCTGTTAGGAGTATTTTCAGACCACTCCTAGACGTAACACGTGATATTGCAAAATACAGTTGGCCATGCGAGAACACAACTTGTGGAAGGTATACCCCAACTTGCTTGAGTGATTGTCCTTGACTTAAGAACAGTGTCTGAAGATCAGAGTCTGAAGATCAGAGTCTGATGAACAGTGTCTGAAAACTGAGAGTTTGAAGTACTTGTTTACTTGTAGTCTAATCTATTTTATTTTAGGGTTAAATAAGTAAATAGTCCTCATAAATATACCAACATTTGATTTTAGTCCTCCTAAAATATTCCTTAGGCTTTTGGTCCCTCCAAAATCTTCATCCATGAAATTAGTCCCTGCTCTACATTGAGAACAAGGACTAATTTCATGGATGAAAAATTTTGGAGGGACCAAAAGCCTAAGGAATATTTTAGAGGGACTAAAATCAAATATTGATATATTTATGAGGACCATTTACTTATTTAACCCTTCTATTTTTGTTAAGTTTCTGGATGTTGGTTCTTAAGCTAATCAATCCTATCACCTCATTTATTATTATAATTATTATTATTAATTATTATTACTACTATTTTTAGTTTTCATTCTAAAGAGTTATTATACCTTGTTGTTATTAAATTGAAAAGAGCAAAATTGTACAAAAACTTATTCACAATACCATATACTGTATCACGAACATGTGGCTTATATATTGGTTCAATTTATCCAAATGTTGCGACACTTAATTATTATGTTGAGTAGTCTGGTACTTAGATTTGTAGGAAAGAAGATGGAAATACTAACTATTTTTGTTTGAATGTATGGATAGGTTGATATAATGTTGGGGGCGCAGCTTATATAGACAGCTTAATAACTGTCTTAAAGAGTTGAAACCATCTCCCTCAACCATAAATTCATTGGGAACTATCAACAATTATTGCAGATATGGAACATAAGCTTTAAATGAGTTGGCTGCTGTGATGGAAAGGGAACAGTCACAATTAAACCTGCATAACCCAAGAAAACATGCGCAGTCAATGTAAGGTGGCACACATAAACCATGTGATGATGTATATCATGTCCCTCATGCGTTGGAAACTGATTGTAATCATTGAAACATGTAAAAAACACGTCGTGCGAGTAATATGTTGAACTAAAAATTAACAATAAACGTGTTATCCACAATCCATCCAAATTCTGCTGCGATACACATAGTCTCTAGGGGATTACACAAACTTTGTTATAAAATTGGATTAAGTTGTATCACTTATAATTGAAATTCCATATTCATATGATTATTTGTACTGTTTGCACCAAACATCAGAATTAAGTTGTATCACTTATAAATCAGGATATAATAGATTAATTGTTAGTATATTAATATTTTATAAGGATATAATAATCATATGAGTATATATAATGTGATTACCAAAAATCCAGCTTCTATATATTTCATCGGCAGCAAGTACTTTATCGTAGGTCAGTTGAAAGTTCATCTCATCGTGCACAAATGGTCTTGGCACGACGTTGGGCAAATTGACTGGAATAACATTCTTCTCAACGCTAAAACTCATTGGTGGAACAAAAGTAGGATAACGAATCGTCTTCCCAAACCTATTCTTCACTCTAATATAGATCAGAGTCTGAAGAACAACATCTGAAGATCAGAGTCTGAAGTTCAGAGTCTGAAGAACAGTGTCTGAAGATCAGAGTCTGAAGATCAGAGTCAGAAGAACAGTGTCTGAAGATCAGAGTCTGTAGATCAGAGTCTGAAGAACAGCGTCTGAAGAACAGTGTCTGAAGATCAGAGTCTGAAGAACAGTGTCTGAAAACTGGGAGTCTGAAGTACTTGTTTACTTGTAGACTAATCTATTTTATTTTTGTTAAGTTTCTGGATGTTGGTTCTTAAGCTAATCAATCTTATCACCCCATATGTCATTGCTTCTTGATTGCTGTATTAGGTAAAAGGCAAGCTTAAGTTATGAAAGGCGGGATCGTATAAGTTGGAGCCGAAATTGAGAAAGCATGTTGCTTAAGTCATTAAGAATACGGTTGTACGTTTCCAAACATTCATGGGGAAACGAATGGATGAATCATGGGGGATGCCCAAAGTTGTGTTGTAATAATTTCCCTCTGAAAACTGAAAAAGTTACACTTAGGGGACATGTGCAGTTAATGACATCTAGGGAAACTGATTGCATTAAAGGCTCAAATTTTTTGAATTGAGAAGGCAGGAGTGTGAGGCGTAACTGAACAGGCACGGTGGGAATAATGCTCACATAAACGACTGTGATGATTGGAATGGTGTATAGTCGAAAAGGATACAAAAAGTCAAGCAAAAGAAACCGCAAAAATTAGTCCATCAGTTACTCTTCATTACCTTCAATACCAATTATGATGAGTATTCATTTTGATCATTAATTCTGGGTATCTTTCACTACAGTTGTACGGTATACAATGTGCACAGGAAAAACGTTTTTGTTGTCAATAGAGTACAATGTGAATTATCTTGCTTCTCATGTGAATTATAGTTGTACAGTATACAATGTGAATTATCTTGCTTCTCATCTGTAAGAGAAAAAAAGTGTTGCATATTGAACATCAAACATATAAAGTTTTCAACTTTGGAAATATACTAAGCAAGTCATAATATAACAATTTTGATGGGTGCAGCAAAGAACAAAGTTCAGATAGATAATAAGATACAAACAAAATTTTAACACTTCAACTCTTCTCCTAAACATTGTTCAAAATCGAAAAAAATACAAAAAGGGTAAACCTGCCAACAAAATAATAGATAAACTTCTAAACATTATTACAAATTTTAAATCAATATCGAAGGAAGCAAATGTATAGTGTCTCATTAACGCCAAATCCAGGAGCACCAATCATAATGACTGTACCCTCCCTAAGCCTTCGAGCCTTGACCATACGATCCCAATCTCCCCCAATTTTAAAGTGTGGATCAGGACGCCAACAAAACTGGAGTGTGCAGTCCCAGATATTCCCATTTTCATCCACCAAAGCAATTGCAGTTGTTCCTCTGTCCAAGGCAAGTTGAGAAAATCCAAAGTAAGCAATTTCCTTCATAAAGAAAACAGATCAATGGTTAGTATGTATATAGTTTACACTGGTATAATAATTACAGGATCGTATAAGAAATATACCAAAAAACAAGCATTGATTTCATCTCCAACAATTCTCTTTTCATAAGTGAGTTGAAAGTTCATCTCATCGTGAACAAAGGGTCTTGGAACAACGTTGGCCAGATTGACAGGAATTGAATTCTTCTCAACCCTAAACTTCATTGGAGGAGTAAATGTAGGATAACGCATAGTCTTTCCAAACCTATTCTTAACTCTAATATTGAACTTTCCAAAGCCAAGGGCAAACCTGCCAACAAAATTCTCCTAAACATTGTTCAAAATCGAAAAAAATACAAAAAAGGCAAACCTGCCAACAAAATAACAGATAAACTCCTAAACATTATTACAAATTTTAAATCAATAACGAAGGAAGCAAATGTATAGTGTCTCATTAACGCCAAATCCAGGAGCACCAATCATAATGACTGCACCCTCCCTAAGCCTTCGAGCCTTGACCATACGATCCCAATCTCCCCCAATTTTAAAGTGTGGATCAGGACGCCAACAAAACTGGAGTGCGCAGTCCCAGATATTCCCATTTTCATCCACCAAAGCAATTGCAGTTGTTCCTCTATCCAAGGTAAGCTGAGAAAACCCAAAGTAAGCAATTTCCTTCATAAAGAAAACAGATCAATGGTTAGTATTTATATAGTTTACACTGGTATAATAATTACAGGAATTGAATTCTTCTCAACCCTACACTTCATTGGAGGAGTAAATGTAGATAACGCATAGTCTTTCCAAACCTATTCTTAACTCTAATATTGAACTCTCCAAAGCCAAGGAAGACAATCGTCACCCACGCACCAAATTGGATATTGTAAAAATCACGTATAGCATGCCAACCTTTTGTCAGATAAATGCCTTGGTTGTTCCTTTCAACCAATACCTCAAACTCATTGTTGTTTGGATCCACCAGAGTTGCGTATAAATCGATCTGGTCACCAAAATCATGGGCAAACATCATGGGGAGCATAACGGCACCCTGAGGAATGTAAACAGACGTAAAGATTTTTATTATAGACAGTGAACAAATGCACAAAAAATAATAGTTAAAACGTTTAGAACAACACTCACATATTCAACATCAAGCTCAATCAGGTATGTCCTATATTTCACACGCAGCTCGTTAATCATCTTGTCCAAATCAGAAGCAGGATTGGGATCCATAGGGGCTATAACGAAAACACAACATAAAACATTTGTAACATATGATTAAAGTGAAATAAAAGGAGATATAACTAAATAAGTATGAAAGTATGATTAATACCAGTTAAACAATGGTAGGATAGCAAAGACTGGATGTTATGGTGAGCCATTGATTCGCATATACAAAGCAGAGGTTAAGAAAGGCGCGGGCAAGAACAAATGATCTATGTATTTTATAGATAGCAATGACAGTCAGAATTGGTATTGCATGCATTGGAAAGAAGCAAGCATTGAATGTTGATAGAATATCAATAGTTAGGGGATGCACTTGGTTCATTGTACACTTATGGTGGGAGATTTGAATTTCAAATGATGTAATAAATGAGTAAAGCATAACTGATTTCCCGCCCAAAGTGCTAGGGTATGCAAATTAGGGTTTGCATAGTGAACCTTAGGATTATATATTAAGATAATATGGCTTTAGGGTTACTCCCACTAATGAGCTTAGTCACAATCAACTCACAATTATTTTATCTACAATTTTACTTCACTTAAACCCCCCATATTAATTATACACCACTATTCTCTAAAATTCAAATTACTAGTCCTGGCATATTTATAAAAATGCCACTCAAGCACTAATAATTCCACTAACCCACCAATCACACATAAATAATCAATTAACAAATATAATTAAATAAATAATATTAATTAATAATAACAAATAAATCTAATGCTAAAAATTGAGCTGTTACATACTGCACGTGAGAGAGATGAATGGGTGGAGGTGGGTGATAAATTGATTTTTTTTCTTTTGGGTATATAGTTGATTATTTAAGGTTTTTTTCTAGTTTTTATTTTTATTTTTTTATGAATGTTGATGAAGATGAAGAAGAAGATGAAAAAAAACAAAAAAGATTAGGTGCTGGTGGTTCAATGTTGTATACAATGGACCTGCAATCAAACGGTTGAAATCATATCAAAAATATTAGACATTAAAATATACTATTATGAAAAAAAGAATTAAGTTAAGAGACCAGATGATTGTTATTCATTAAAATACTATTATGATCAATTAAGCCTAGAATTAATGATTGTTATTCATTGTCGAAGAACAAGAGAAATTTCTAAATACAATAATAAAGGAAAAAATCGATTTTTATTGTTAAATTTCACAATTACAATTGTTTACTTGTAAATAGGAATTACAATAGTTCCTCTCTCATAATCTCTTTAGATGTGGACATCTAATTTGTTGTATGTTGGGCAGAAACTTTACCAACCACTATCTTACATCGTTGAACTGTGTGATTGATACTCTATAACTTTATAATCAATATTTCAGTCTAAATGATCAACTTGTTATGTTGAAACATAGAAATAAAACAAAACTTCAATAATTGTCTGGTTAAGGAAGAAAAAACCATATCATATTCACCCAACTACCCTGAGAACTACAAAATCACAAATAGATTTAAAAAATCATTAAACTCACTAAAAACTAACTAAACAAATTAAATACTTAACACTACTAGGAAAAACAAAATTAGTGAGGGAAATTAGTTACGGAAAAAATAAAATCTCTCACAAATTCCTTGGTCGTAAAGTTTAGTGACAGAATTAGAGAGGGATTTCATGTTTTCCCTCACTAAATTTCTCTCACTGATTTTTGTTTTTTTAGTAGTGTAAATTGTATAAAAAAAACTTATATAAAATGAAGAGTTATCAAGGGGTGACAATGTAAAGACTCTCACATTGAGTTGTTATATAGTGTTCAATATTTCGTACTTAATCCATGAAAATCTCGCACCTAGTGGGCAAACCCTTTGGATTGACCCTCCTCATCGACTTAAGTTTTAACATATAACATGTAGGTTGTATTTGAATTATCTAAAAGTAACCGTTCACATGTTGGCCACAGGGACACACAACCTTGGCGGCAGTCATCATTGTTCGCAAGGTACCTTCGTCCGCTAGGCTAACATGTCTTTGGTGGCAAACGAAGATAATGTTCGCACTCACCTCGATCAAGGGTATACCGGACGGTGGTTTACTAACATCTGTTGTAAGAAAGCTGATGTTGACATGAACAATAGGGCTGGTGAGTTGAATGCCGCAGAGTTGGATAATTTGACGACAATGGTTGCAAACTCTAGTCAATTCAAGGTTTCAGATTGGTTTTTGTGTTGATTTTTGTTATGTAAAAGTGGATAATTTGAGATTGAAAAATTTGCATTAGGTGCTATTATTTTATAGAATGCATTAGTTATTGACCTAAGAATTCTCATTTGGTTTAGATTTTCCAATGTACTTCGAGTACATGCCTAATCTAAGTGGCAATATATAAGCCACCTAAATTAAATCATGTGCTTGGTGAACCAAAGGAAATTCAGTGCGAAAATTTCTTACATCAATAATCACAGTTATAATGTGAATTTGACAATCATTGATAGGATAAGAACCCAACTTGGTAAAGTAGGTATGTCTCATTCAAATTAGTTTTTGTGCTTTGGTACATAGATAAAATATAAATTGAAAATGGATGCATTGTAGTCCTCTATCCAAAAGAATACGCCAAGAGTGAAAGGTATTATTTATCTAAGTTTTTTTTTCTTAGGGGGGCTAAAGAAATTTATAAATAAAGATATACCCAAGTGCAAGAAATGCTATAGGTATCTATATACAAGAGTCCAAAGTCTGATGATGAATTACAGGGAATACACCAGAGCCAACAGCCTCTACACAGCAATGATAAATCACCAAACTACTGAGGAAATTCATCCGTACAATTTATACATACCTATAACTAAAATATTTTTATTTAATATTTTTTATATTTACAAATGGTCATACAATAACAATACACGACTTACTTATTTAAATTCATTTTTACCTTGTACCAAAAAAGTACTTTCTTATTATTTCTCATCCAATCATTAGATAATATTTTCATAATTTTGCTTTTCTTCCATCCTAACAACATAGTGTTGTGTTTTTCTTTTTCATGTCATGATAAAAAAAAAAATCTCATTTTTGTTCTCAAACCGTCAATCCCGTGCCATAAACCCATAACCAGCTTGACTAGTTACTTTGGACAGTTAATGCACAAAGTTCAACATTAATGATTTTTATAAAATACAATCAGATCGAGAAAAATAAAATCAAATATACAAATGGTCAATTTTGTTAAGGTTTACTTCCTTGATGCAAGTCAAAATAAAATAAAACAAAACAAAATACTTGTTGATTATTTTATACATAGTGACCTACGTACACACAAGGCTAGCTATTGCAGAAGACTACACGGGGTACCAATTGAGTTTTTCAAAAACGTTTTTTTTTTTAGGGAAAGTTTTTCAAAAACGTTGACATTTATCATTTATAAGTACATATATAAAATGTCATTTTAAATACATAGTTTGACATTATACATGTACAATTTACGTCTAATGTCATATTAGATCTATAGTTTGACATTTATCCTGTACTACGTCTAGTGTCATACTCTTTTCTTTTTCTTTTTTTGAGGAGTATGTCTAATGTATACTTGATACACTTAGTTTGAACCATCATCTTAGATGCCTTCCCTTTTTATTCTTTTTATAAGCCTTTGCATGCAATATAAGCTTAGAGACCAATCCTTAAGTTACATCACAACTAGACAAAACTTCCATAAAGTCCTGAGGGAAGAGTTCTTCAATCGAAGCATCAGACTGTGTCCTAGATCTAATGATCTTTAGGACAAACATTGTTATAAGAGAGGAAGAAAGCAAAAACATACCCTAATGGAAGTGACAAAGGACAAATTTGAGACCGAAGGAAATTTGGGTCGCAAAGTGCTTCAAGACTCATATTAAGCAAGATTTTTCATGGCGAAAAAGGAAATAATTCAACCCATTTATTCAAATTGGATGGAACTATTAATCACCTTGTCATCACTATAAATAGATTCTTATTAAACAAATTATTCTTTCATTTTTATTCTCACAAGCATGCAAATAAACCAAATGAAAATATGTCCATTGTTCTTTCTTTTCACCCCTTTTTGAGTACCATTTCCTTTCCGTACTCTTTGAACTACCCACTAAAAGCGGTGGCATTTACTATGCACCGTACACAAATTTGTGTATGGTACACAAATTAAAATGAAACTGTCAATCCCCGGTTACTTTTGTTTTTAACCGGTTGTGACGGGTTGGCCAGATTTATTTGGTGACGACCGTCACCAAAGAAAAATAAACCGATACTTATTTTAATGAATAAAATGTACGGCCTTTAACACCCCATATTTCAACTTCAATCCAATTTTTTTCTTCTGCCCTTCTACTTACTTCTCATTCTCCATATTTCTTCTGATATTTCTTCTTATATCTAAATAAATTAATTATCTTGAAAGTTCATAATTTGTTGGCCAGATCTTTTATCATAGTTTGTTGGCCAGATCTAGATTCATAGAAATTGGTTGTTTTATTTGTGCTTCCAAGTGAGAGGTATGCATTAGATTTATGATTTGAATTTTCTGGATCTTGTTTTTTCTATTCAAATATCATGTAGTTGTTCTTGGTGGTGATGCTAATAGTGTTAAGTTTAGTTAATGTTGTATTTTGTGGTTGATGTTATTAGAAAATATTGCTGTATGTTGAAGTTAGAGATTAACAGAAACAGGTTGAAAAAAATTGATAGAAAAAAACGCACGGTTTGAAGAACTGAACGTGCACTTTTCAGTTTAAAACGCAGGAACATTAAAACGCACGGTCGTGTATTACAAAGCACGGACCGTGCGTTAATTTTTATTCTAGATTTTAATTGAAAAAACCGTGCATTAAAAGCACGGACCTTGCAATAAAAAAACGGACCGTGCTTTATTGTAGTTTTGTAAACGCACGGACCGTGCTCTTCCTCATAGAATCATCAAAATTGATGCCTTTTTTTGTGCATTTTCTCGCTCTAACTTGGACCAAATTTATTGCCTTTTCGATTTAAAAAACCGCAATTACATATATTAGTCATGAAGCATAAATTGAATTCTCAATTTGAATGAATGTATCTAATTGAATTTATGTATGTTTATATATTAAATTTTAGGTGTTGGCAGCCGGTTAATGGATTATCAAGAAATTCTAGATATTTTGTTAGAAGGTCATATAAGCGAAAATGATGGGGAAGGTTGTCAGGTACGTTGGAGTGAAGAAGTTATTTATAATTTTTGTAATTATGAAAGGCATAAGAAATGTTTTTCGTGCGTACTAAATTATTTCGCATGTTATATTGTGTAGGCTATGGAGAGTAGCTCTTGTTCGGAGAGTGTTGAAAATTCATCAGACGAAGACATGGAAGAAATCCCCAATCCGTACTTTGGCTGCAACTTTGATGATGAAACTGCCTTGGAATGTATGGCAGATATTGAGAAGTTGAATATAAAGGAAATCGGTTCAGATGAAATCATGAGTTACCATTTTCCAGATCGCGATGTTGCATTTATGTTTTACAACTGCTATGGTAAAGTACATGGTTTTTCTGGTAGAAAATGTCGGGTTGTTAAGAACATGAAGGGTGAAATTATACAACAAACATTTGTGTGCCATAGAGAAGGTAGTAGGTATTCTTTGGCTCGTAAAAGAGCGCCTAGACCTAATACTAGGTGTGGTTGTCTTGCAAAAATTAAAGTGCACTTGGACTATGGTAGTGGACGTTGGTACATAAAATTATTTGATGATGTACATAACCATTCCTTCTTGGATGACAAGTATGAAGGAATGTTACCAGCACACAGGAAAGCTGGGATTCCTACTTCACGCATTTATGGGATTCCTACTTCACGCATTTATGGGTTTTTTGCTTCACAGGCTGGAGGGTACGGGAATTTAGGATATTCAAGAAGGGACATGTACAATGAGCAATTCAAGCACGGGGCAAGGAATAGTTCAGACGCAGAGGAAGCAATTAATTTCCTTAAAGGAATGTGTGCTAGTGATGATATGATGTACTGGAGGCACACGGTGAACGAGGATGGATCGCTTCGACATTTGTTTTGGTGTGACGGGGTTAGCCGTATGGACTTTTCTGTTTTTGGAGATGTGTTGGCGTTTGATGCGACGTATCGAAAAATTAAATATAATACACCACTGGTTATTTTTTCAGGAGTTAACCACCATAACCAGAGTGTTGTATTTGCCAGTGCAATTGTGAGCGATGAGACTGAAGAAACTTATGTGTGGCTTCTGAAGTGTTTTGTGGAAGCAATGGAAGGCAAATTACCGGTTTCTGTTATAACAGACGGCGATTTATCTATGAGAAATGCTATCAGAAAAGTCTTTCCACATGCCCGTCATCGTTTGTGTGCATGGCATCTGATAAGAAATGCTACCAGCAACATAAAAGATCCGAATTTTTTACCAAAGTTCAAGCAATGCTTGTTTGGTGATTTTGACATTGATGAGTTTGATCGTAAGTGGGAGGCCATGGTGGGTGAATTTGGTTTGGAAGACAATAATTGGATTTTAGAGATGTATGAAAAGCGAAGAATGTGGTCAACTGCTCATATCCGTGGTAGTTTTTTTGCGGGTTTCAGGACAACATCAAGGTGTGAAGGTCTTCATTCAGAATTTGGAAAATATGTTAGTGTTTTGTCAAATTTGCTGGATTTTCATCATTTTTTTCGATGGATGAGTTACGTGAGGTATAGAGAAATAGAGGCTGATTATGAGTCTTCTTTTGGTGAAACTGTTCTTCAAACTCAACACACATGCTTAGAGAGGTCAGCTTCAGAATTGTATACAAGGTCAGTGTTTCAGATTTTTAGGCCTGTGTTGGAAAGATCATGCAAATGCAAAGTTGAAGGTGTGGTGCAAAGTGGTTCGAGTTTTACTTATGATGTTTACAAATATCCTAGGCAAGATATTCAATGGGCTGTGACTTATTGTCAAGAAAAGCTAATATTTGAATGTTCTTGCAAGAGATTTGAGACATTTGGCATTCCTTGTGAACATGTGATTTCTGTTTTAGTTTATCTAAATATTGTTGTGATGCCTGAATGCCTTGTCCTGAAGAGATGGTCCAAACATGCTAAGGTAGAATTAAATGCCATGAATGAAGGTAGTTCAACTCACCGGGATCCTGCATTCATTTGTTCTTATGTTACTTTTGTGGAACGTTGCAAGAGGATGGTGAATGCTGCATTTATGTGTGGAAAGCCTGAAGTTATACATAACACCATCGAAATGGTTGAAAAACGCACAGGAGTGTTGGAAGCAGTAAGAAGGGGTGAAGTCGATGATTTGTCAATGTTAGGCGTAAATACTGAAGGATGCGTCGGTAATCCTACACGACGTAAAAAAAAAGGGGAGGTAGGTGCGTCTTCTTCTCGCACCGGAAATGTAAGACCAAAGCGGAACACGCCGAAATGTGGAATTTGTGGAACAAAGGGTCATAACCGAAAATCATGTCCTCGTCGTGAAGACCAAAATATACCTTCAAATACACAAGTAGTTGATAACTTCAACTACGAAGATGAGTTTGTCGAAGATAACGATGATTGGAACCTATCATGGTATGTTAATAATTTTTGAAAAATTAAATAATTGAAACCTTTGGTGGTTATTTAATTATTAATTTGTTCCATTGTAGGATTTGAATTAAAAGTGGAATTTGTGTAAGACTAAGGTATGTTATTATTAGTTGATTTTACACGTTTAATTAATTGTTTTTTTGTTATATTACAATACTACATGTTTAATTTTTCTTTACTTAAAATTCAATTCAATGCAATGCAGGTGTGGTGGCAAGATTGGTCATTGTTGGTTGGTAACTTTTTTTTTTTTAAGTTGTTATTTTTTTTGTTTGTGTATCAAAACTTGAGTTTATGTGAACAATATTGTCCGTTTCTTAGTTAATTGAGGACTCTGGAATGGAAAGGCGTTATAGCCTTTTGTATTTTATGAATCTTTATAATATGAGTGTTTGGAAGAAATTATGCAATATTTACTTAAGTTTAGATAATTTTTTACCTAAAGTTTTTAAAATCAATTATGTAATTGAAAAAAAAAAACAAAGACAAAACGCACGGTCTGGTATCTAGGGCGCACGACCGTGCGTCAAGATCGTGTTGTTTCCTTTTCAGTCTACGCACGGTCTGGCCAGTAGAGCGCACGACCGTGCCTGTAGTTCGTGTGTTTTTTGAGATTTAGACAGAATCATTTACACAGATCGTGCAGTTTCCTTTTACTTCACCAATGAATACCCCAATTCAACATGCACCAAATCAACGAATCCTAAACAATAATCCACAATAATCCTACCATAATAATCAAAAATCATTAACCTTCCACGATAAATCCAAATTCGTGTACCCTTAACCCATTCATCCAAACCTCCATAAATCTTCCCAAACAAACACCAAAACAAGAATTCTTAGTTAAAACCACAAACCCAATCATCAAATCAACTCTTTCCAACCCTTAATTCAAAAAAACATTAAACTGTCAACAAAAAAAACCCATTTTTGTGAAGCAACACACAAATATCAAAATGGCTTCCCAAAAGAGAAACAGTGATGAAATTGGAACTTCTGGTGGAAAGGGAAAGAAGAAAGTAAAGGTTGCAAAGGGATCTAAGTTTCAAACTGATGCGCACGGGATTGTGTTTCAAACTCAACAAAATAAGAATATCTGGTACATACTCGCCAAACGGCCTATGACCAACACGAGGTATCCATGTTTTATTACTTGTGAAAAATTAGGGATTAAGGATAATGTTATGGAACTGTTGAATAGGCTAGGCTGGATGAATTTTTTGACCCCAATGCATGCCACCCGTGATAGGATTACCTTAGAGTTCCTTAGTTCGTTTACTCCTGTGGATGCTAACGGTATGTTTGAAAGTGTGCAATTTCGGCTGTTTAATACTCAATATGAGTATACCATGGATGAGTTTTGTGCTATTCTTGGTTTTGAAAATGTTGGGTTTATTCATAATGCTACAAAACTAGATCTTAGGACACCTGAATTTGATGCTCATGCATTCTGGTCCCAAATCACTGGTCAATCTCGTTTTGTGGCCAGGACTGCTAAAGCAAGCCAAATTCATAACCCTGTTTTTCGATACATTCATCGGATCATGGCCTGTACTTTGTTTGGCAGAGGGGAATCGGGAACTGTAAGAGTGGGAGAGCTTTTCATGCTCTGGGCAATGGTCAAAAATCAGAGGGTCAACACCTGCCACTACATGCTTCTTCATTTGTATCATGTGTCTGAGGGTGATTCAGGAGCAATTGTAGTGGGAGGTTTGATAGAATACATTGCTATAAAGCTTGGGCTGAGAGAAAGATTATCGGAGTTGCCATATATTGTTGGTGATAAGGAGATTGATCTGAACATGTGCGTTCAGATGCACTTGGTTAGGCCTCTGGACAATAATAGACAAACATTTAGTCTATTGATTAACAAACAAAGATTCATCACACTGCCTAACACTGCAAGAACAAACATCTTCGATCAACAGAATTGGCTCTATACAAATGTTGATGTGCCACACCAAAATCCGGAACAAGGTGAACATGTGGAGGAAGAGCATGTGGAGGGAGACCAAGTCCACGAAGTGCCGGCAAATAATGATTGGTATGCTAGGATTGAAGCCGAACAACAAAGGCAAGGCGCTGAGATCTTTAGGCAAGGACAAATGCTGGACTTAATGATGCAGCACTTCCACATTCAGTACCCTCCACCTGGACCTCAGTAATTGTAAGGTTTGCATTTCACGGACAATGGTTTAGGGGAAAAGGGGAAAAACTGTGTATCGGATGTGTGTAACATAATTTTCCATAAGATATGCAATATCTATAACCCCTTGTTTTTTATTTTTTTTGTTTTGAACGTGGTAGAATGAAAGGTAGCCAGTAAATGATTCTGTCAAAAAACTCTAAGAACGCACGATCTTTACGCACGGTCGTGCGCCTTACTGGCCAGACCGTGCGTTTTGATGTTAAAAGAATGGAGAGGTAACTCTAAATGGTCAAAACGCACGATCTTAGCGCACGGTCGTGCGAACTAGAGGCCAGACCGTGCGTTTTTTGCACGGTCCGTGTTTTTTTGTACAGTCGTGCTGGACTTAATGAACTTTTTTTTAAATAAAAACTAGAAAGAAAAAAAAAAGATAATAAGTATAAATTGTTTCAAAATTACGACATTTTGATCGAAACTACGGCATTTGATTCAAAATTAAACATTACATTAAACAACGAAATTAACTTTCATAATATTTTGCATCCGATAAAATTAAAAATGACTTTTTTGAAGGAATATAATTTTTTATTATTAGCTTGAAATGTATATATTAATGTGTTATTTGTTGATTTTTTTTTATAAAAAATTTTAACTATACGTCCTCTCGAAAATAATACTTACTGGTTTTAATGTAATCATTTAAAACTTCAACTATCACAATTCTAATTATATATAGTCCTGTTACCAAAATAATTATAATTCTAGATCCAATATTTTTGTTTTATTAAGATCCAATAATTATGCATGCATATTATTAATTGCTCAAAAAGTAAGTGAACCGATAGCAAATGAACTTATAACAAATGAGTTTATTGTTTTTTTTTTGTTGAAGGAAACAAATGAGTTTATTGTTGATAAGCTAGTTTACAACATATATAAACTAATAGATTAAATGAGTTTATTGTTGATAAGCTAGTTTACAACATATATAAACTAATATATTAAATTTATAGTATTGGTTGATAAAATGAATTGCTGACTTTTTTTTTTATAAAGCCACAAAATTTATTAACAGAAAAGGGGAGAACTGGGGGACAAAGCCTAAACCCAATCAAACAAGAGTACAACCAGAAGAGCACGAAGGATCACTACAATAATACAAACAAACTAGAAAAGATACTAATGCAAACAACAAATCCACAAGGGACACAATTAAAAATGAAAGTGCTTACAATTTGCTTAAGATGGAAGTGCTTACAATTGAACTGAAAGATCATAATAGAACATGTTCGCAAAAGACAAGAAAAATAAAAACAGAATGAAAGGAAATGTCATAAAACATGATGGCATAAACCAAAACTAAAATAAGGCAAACAGTTTGGAACTTGATTTAACTTGACATAAAACCCAGGTTCAAAGACGTTTGACACTAAAGTAAACCGTTCTGTTATTCCCAGCAACTGGAGCACCAATAATCATGTACGCACCACGCTGAAGCCTCCGTGCATCAACCATTCTCTTCCACTCTCCTCCTATCCGCCAAGTGCTTTGGGTAAGAGTTCCAATAACAAGATTGCAGTCCCAGTTGTTACCATTATCATCTATAAGCGACAAAGCAGTGTTATCCTTGTCCAAAGATAGCTCACAAAATCCAATGTTGGTCAATTTCTGCAATAACAGGAAAGAAATAAGTACGAAACGTTGTATAAGTTTAACTTAGCAAATATATGTTAACTTACCAAAAATCCTGAAGTGATATCCGATGCAGTAAGGTACTTCTCATAAGAAACGGTGAAATTGTTCAAATCATGACGGTATGACAACTGGTGAATCGACTCAGGAAAACCAAGCAAGAAATGATCAGGGTTAAAATTTTTTCAACAACAAACCTCATAGGAGGATCAAACAGAGGGAAATCAATTTTCCTCTTAATTCTAGATTTCATTTTCTTGAGCCGAAATCTCCCAAATCCTTCGTAAACCAAAGTAAGCCACGCACCCAGGCTTATGCCATAGAAATCACGGAGAGCAGCAAAACCTTTCGTCAAAAAAATGAAACCATTGAATCTCTCAAACTTAATTTCAAACTGATTGTTATTAGGGTCAATCAGTGTCGCATAGTTGTCTATTTGATCACCAAAGTCAGAACCAAAACACGTAGGCATCATAACAGCACCCTGAAGCCAAACAGGCAATCATAAATTCTAAAATAAATTTAAGACACACACAACCAAAACAAACAAAAAGACAGAGGTTTTATTGAAAAGAATGAAATTACACTTACACAATCAACCTCATACTCGACAATATAAGTCTTGTATTTCAGCCGCAGAGAATTAACGATCTTGTCAATGTCAGTAACAGGATTAGGATGAAGAGGTTCTGTTAACAAAATTAAGAAAATACGTGATTAGACTCTCTCTCTATTGCTTGCCTCAAATTGTCTAAATTTTTCTTATCTCAATTGGCAACCTTTATGTCACAAAGTAGGATTGAAAAAAAGGGCTATGGACTGCAGAAGATCAATTTCATCCTTACAAATGGCCAATTGAGTACATTATTTACTGAGTACATTATTTACTACTGAGTACACTATTTCAACAAACACTATTTCTTAAATTTCCTGAGTAAGTTCTATGTAGGGACTAATGACTTAGTTGTTAACACAGAGTAAGTTCTAGGTAAGCGTAAAAACAGAGAAAGCAGGTATGGAATGCAACAAACAATGCGTTACCCTACAAAATGCAACAACCAACTATCTAGACTACAGTACCACAACCCTACAAAATTGCTACACTGCAATCTTATCATTTTAAAACATACTGAAGTGAATGTCACAAAAACCGTACAAAAATCAACTCTAAGTATGAGTGAAACAGTAGTTTACCCGTTAAACAATGGTAGGAAAGCAGAGCTTCAGCACCACGATCAGCCATCTTCGTTTGCTTCGAACGGAGAGGATGCGTATCAGAAACTGCAATTCGTTTGTGGGAGAATGAAAAGGCTAGCCGGTTGGTTACTGAAGGAGTGGGAAAATGAAAGGATAGGAACCGTGCGTTTTTACTGGAAACCGTGCGTCATTAATGTTGTAGGTAGAGGAATTAATAGTGTAGATAAAAAATTACTGACGGTCTACCCGTCACCAGGTGTGACGCCCGTCACAAATAAAAAAGAGACGGACAAGCAGACCGTCAGTGTCGGTGACGACCGTCAATAACAAACGCACGGTCTGGCCTCGAGTTCGCACGACCGTGCGCTAACATCGTGCGTTATGAAATTTTACGTTTACCTCTTCATTCTCCCACATTCAAAACGCACGGTCTGGCCATGAGGGCGCACGACCGTGCGTAAAGATCGTGCTTTCTTGGAGCACGACCGGGCGTAAAGGTCGTGTAGATAAAAAATTACTGACGGTCTAGCCGTCACCAGGTGTGACGCCCGTCACCAATAAAAAATAGACGGACAAGCAGACCGTCAGTGTTGGTGACGACCGTCAAGAAATTTTAAAAAATAAAAAAAAAATTGCTTCGATTATTTTTATTTGGTTTTGTGGTTGTTTTGAACGTGGCCTCTAGTGCAAAAAACGCACGGTCTGGCCTCGAGTTCGCACGACCGTGCGCTAAGATCGTGCGTTATGTAATTTTACTGTTTCTCCCACATTTAAAACGCACGGTCTGGCCAGTAGGGCGCACGACCGTGCGTAAAGATCGTGCTTTGTTGGAGTTGTTTGACAGAATAATCTACACAGAACTATGGCTACCTTTCATTCTACCTTTCATTATATACTCTTTTAGGAAAAAAAAAATTATAATCACATTGGAATTGCAGTAATGGAATTGGAATTGTAAGAACTTAATAGATTTAAGGTAGTAAAGTTATACAATAGCAAAAAGGTCAATCTGAAAACTTATTGTACAAGAACTTAAAATATAGCTGTCTCTAAATTGCAGGATTTCTCTATAAAAACTTTGATGCTTGTTTCGTCATGGCTTTGTTGACCAGCACCCTTGCAGAGTTGATTTTCTGATGACTTTGAATTTTCTACCCTTATCACTGTTTTTTCATCATTTAGACTCGTATGGACTTTGAATCATGCGATACCTGAAATGGACAAACAATAGCAGCATAACATTGCAAAATAAACTAAAACATCAAAGTTAAAACATGTGTAAATCGAGTCAAAATATCAGTGCATTTTACGTGTTATCAAACTCCCCTACACTTGAACCATTGCTTGTCGACAAGCAACTAGCTTGCATATGAAAATAGTATAATGCAGCAAGTAACAGATATAGACTTAAGAAAGTAGCATCACAATTGATCATGTATGGTTTCAAAGTTGAATTGTTCAAAGGTTAACTCCGTAGGTACTACCATTAACACCAAAGGCATTGTAACAACACAAACCGCATTTTGCGGACAAAATTCTCCCTCCTATCATACTAATTTAAATCATGCTATTGTACCTTAGTCTTTTACCCCCAATTTCGTTCATCCTCTTTCATTCAAGACAGTCACATTAAGACCCTTAAGTATCTATAATATTGTCACACACATGGTAGCCTAGCCGGTTAGCGTCGATTTTAACATATCTTTCTCTTGAATTGCACATTTTGCGCAGAGATGCTTTTTTTGCATAGATATTCAATGTTAACCATTATTGGTCCATTTATATGATACGCGCTTATATTCATCGACTAACCTACTTAATGTGTGACTATAGATGGTGTCCGACTGGATAAATAAACTACTTGAGGACTACTACAAAACAGGAAAATTTGAGACTACGGCACAATGGATATTTAAATTAGGATCCATATTCCGGAGGCTTTAGGTGTTGGAACAATACCGATTTTGTCAAAGTTTTCCCTAATATTCTCAACCCTTAATCTTTCTACCTTTGAAACTTACATACATTCTAACTGAGTTGCATATCCTAAATCATAACAAAAATAAATATTTTGTACATATTTTTTTTTTGGTTCGACAGGAGAATTCAATAACAACGCAATAACACACAAAAAAAATGACTCAATAACACATAAAACTCGATTATTTAACAGACTGAACAAATAAATAAAGATAAAAGAAAAGGAAAAAATACTACCTAGTGGATCTAATATCATCAGGATCAGCCTGGAGGCATGCCGTGCCGAGTCATCCAGGTGAACATTTGCCGGATCATGTGGCTGTTCACGCGCATTTGATGATCTCGTTCCGCCTCCCGATCATTTCTTTCCTGTTGGGCCGCGCGCAGGTCTGCAACCTCGTGTCTGAGAGCATTAAGCTCATACTCGACGCTGCTTTGGGAAGTATATGAGGTACCTGCAGGGAAATCAGAATGCATATACGAGGGAGGGGTTGAATCATAAGTGGGATTAGGTGGTGTGCTGTTCATGCGCATATGATGATCTCGTTCCGCCTCCCGATCATTTCTTTCCTGTTGGGCCGCGCGCAGGTCTGCAACCTCGTGTCTGAGAGCATTAAGCTCATACTCGACGCTGCTTTGGGTAGTATATGAGGTACCTGCAGGGAAATCAGAATGCATATACGAGGGAGGGGGTGGATCATAAGTGGGATGAGGTGGTGGTGCGTTTGATAAATTAGCGTGAGTTGGAGACAATCTAGTTTGTCGGTCCAACTCAGTGTCAGTGTCCTGACCCTGCTCATCCGCGTTATTATCCAGGGGATATAACCAGTTCCCCTGATTACGGACTTCAGTTAAAGTCGGGTTAGGTAACACTATATGACGCACCAGCGCACTCCTAATCATTAAGACAAACTCATTCTCGCGCTGCATTTTAATCAATTTTTGTGCCATACATGTATTTAAATCAATTTTCATGCTACCCTCGAGTGCGGGCAGCTGCGCAATCTGTTCACCGAACCCCAATGCATAGGCTATAGAGGTCACTAATCCTCCAAATGCAATACCCCCCTTAGATGCTTTAGACATTTTATGCATATGAGCAAGCATAAATGCCGCTGTGTGCACTTCTTTGGATTCAAAGACGCAATGAATAACAAATAATTCTTTCATGTTAACATTACCAGTGCTGTCACCGCGTCCAAAGATAGTGTTAGCGAGGATCCTATGAAAGTAACGGATTGCAGGATTATGAATGTGGGAAGATTTCTTCCCTTCCATATCAGTTGCTAATTCTCCTGTCAACCGTCTCCAAAATTGGCCAAAATGAAGGGTCCAGGGTCCGTCAGAGGGGACCCCATCAATGGCCCTAATGGATGTTTGGAACTGTAGCAGGTTTCCTATTTCATCATGATTAAACAAAAAATCCCTACCAAACAGTCTAAACCTAGTCCCTCCAAATCCGTGATGGACTCTATTTGCATAAACATATTGAAGGGAACTGAGAAACTCAAGTGTGAGTCGCTCATAGGTCGGGTGCTGTAGAGTTAAAAAGTAACTCCACCCGATTTGAGAAAACATCCAGCAAACACTATCAAACAAACCTAATGTTCTAAGACAGTCAGGGTCAGCATACCTAGTAGGCAAAATTTGTCGCCGGACCAGTTTTTCGAAGCGATTCCTCTGCACATCATCTTTGAACTCGATACCCATGTAATCAACCGGCTGATTTCTAGGAGGCATTTTTGTTTTTGAAATAGTAAAAAGGTTTTGGGGTGGTTGTTTGAAGTATGATGGGTATTTGTAAGAATTCGGATAATGCCTGGTGTTTATGATGAAATTCGATTTTTTGGAGGTTGGGTAGTGATTTTCGGATTTGGGAATGTTGAGATGTTTTTGGGTTATAAAATTGGTTTTTAGAAGGTTTGTGATATTTGGATTGAGGTTTTGGTTATGGGTGTTAATGGAAGATGGATTTTATGGGTATTAATGGAGGTTTTTGTTTGTTTAAAAATGGTGGGTTTGTGTGTTTGGAATGAGGTTGATGAAAGCCTGAAACGGTGTTGGTGTAAAATGGGGGGAAGAGAGAGAAAGTTAAGGTTTTAAATTAAAGGAAACCGTTTTCAATCTCAGTGACGGTCGTCACCTTTCATGACGGTCTGACCGTTCAACTTTGTTGACGGTCGTCACATTTGATGACGGCCTGCCCGTCAGGCTCGATCCCAATATTCTGCCTTTTTTTCCTTTCAAATATTACGTCATTTTTTTAAAAAATATTAACACACTTCACAAAATTTAATTCTTTCACTTAATAATGTAAAAAAAAAAAATATTGTCACAAATAATTGTCCACGTAATTTAATTTTAATATACACTCCTTCTCCAATCCAATTTACTGTGGAACCATTATTAAATATTAGTCTGATAGTTTTTAATTTTTTTTTCAAAAAATAATGTAAAAACTAAGTCTGATAGTTTCAAAACTAGCAGGATAGATTGACAACAATGATAGAAATACTCGGTACAAACGACATTACCTATTTTAATTAATCATTTTGAAGTGTGAAATGTATACAATGCGTCGATAATTGTTGTAACAAGTCCAAAACAAGTTGAAGGTAATGCATCATGACCGTTTAATCCAACTTTGTATTTTGTTAATGTTTATAATTTCGGTGACTGCATAGGTTATCAATAATAACAAAAAAATATGATACTTATAACAAAAGAAAAGTACTTAGAACAAAACAAAAGGAGTGTAGCTGAATTACAAGATCATTAAATAGGAAGTGAATACTATTTTTGATAACAATAAAATTGAAAACAAATGCATAGATGTCGTGCATAAAAACACACAGTCCGTGCGTAGGTTAGTGACTTGTCCAATTCAATTCAATAGCTTTTCCTTCAAACTTCATGTTTTTCGTGGCCTGTTTCTCGCCGAAACTTCAAAAGTCCTGCAATTTATTCAATTGGGATTAACAAAAACAACCAACTAAATAACACTAAATATATAAACATCATTTATTCACCACATGCTTGAAACAAGCTTTGTTCATGAATGGAAAACTAAATACCTTTAAAATAGCTTACAATTACTGAGGTCCAGGTGGAGGGTACTGGATGTGGAAGTGCTGCATCATTAAGTCCAGCATTTGTCCTTGCCTAGAGATCTCAGCACCTTGCCTTTGTTGTTCGGCTTCAATCCTAGCATACCAATCATTATTTGTCGGCACTCCGTGGACTTGGTTTCCCTCCACATGCTCTTCCTCCACATGTTCACCTTGTTCCGGGTTTTGGTGTGGCACATCAACATTTGTATAGAGCCAATTTTGTTGATCGAAGATGTTTGTTCTCGCAGTGTTAGGCAGTGTGATAGACTTGACTTTGTTAATCAATAGAGTAAATGTTTGTTTACTCTGATCCACATGGCTAACCAACAACATTTGAACACACATGTTCATATCAATCTCTTTAACACCACCTACAACTGGTAAATGCGATAATGCTTTACCCAGCCCAATCTTAGTAGCAATGTAACTTATCAACCCTCCCACCACGATTGGTCCCGTCTTACCATTTCCAACATGAAACAAATGATTTAACAAGTAATGACAGGTGTTCACCCTCTGATTTTTTACCATTGCCCAGAGCATGAAAAGCTCTCCCACTCTTACAGTTCCAGATTCCCCTCTGCCAAACAAAGTACAAGCCATGATCCGATGAACGTATCGAAAAACAGGGTTATGAATTTGGCTTGCTTTAGCACTCCTGGCCTCAAAATGAGATTCACCAGTGATTTCGGTCCAGAATGCATGAGCATCAAATTCAGGTGTCCTAAGATTTTGTTTTTTCGAATTATGAATAAACCCGACATTTTCAAAACCAAGTTTCGCACACAAGTCACCAAAGGGAATTCGATATTTTTTATTCAGTATTCGAAATTCTACAATATCAATCACACCCTCTTCTTCAGTAATGGCTAACGAACTAAGAAACTCTAACGTAAGACTCTCACGGGTAACATGCCCCCCAGTCAAAAAACCCATCCACCCTAGCCTATTCAACAGTTCTATGATATTATCCTTAATACCTAATTTGTCACAAGTCAAAAAGCAGGGATACCTGGTGGGGGTGATAGTTCGTTTGACCAGATCCTCGTATAATTCTTGTTGATCTTCATCCTCGTACACAATTCCATGCACATTAGCTCCCTGTGCCTTTGCCTTTCCTTTCTTGTTTGCATTTCCACCGGAAGTTTCAGCTTCGTCGGTGTTTCTCTTTTTGGAAGCCATTTTCGTATTAGTGGAGTTGTTCACAAAAATGGGTTTTCAAAAAAATTTGGGTTTTTTTTTTTCAATTGAGGGTTCGAACAAGTGATTTTGATGTTTGGGTTTCTGGGTTTTTACAAAAATTTGTTGTTTTGGTGAAGTTTGCTGAAGATTTGAGTTGGTTTGGGTGAGTAACGGAGGTTTTAGGTGGTTTTGTTTTAGGAGAAGAATGAAGATGACGATACGGCGCACGAAGGATCAAGAGGACAGTATAATTTTTAAGGCCTGGCAAAACGCACGGGCGTGCTATATAAACGCACGGTCCGTGCTTTTCGTCAGACTCAGGTTGCCCGCAAAAATCGCACGGACGTGGTATAACAACGCACGGTCCGTGCCTTTCCTCAGACTCAGCTTGCACGCAAAAACGCACGGACGTGCTATAAAAACGCACGGTCCATGCAACAAAAACGCACGGACCACTCTTTTTTCAATTTTATATTTTAAAAATTCGATAATATGGAGAATTCAATAATATAAAGTACTGTTGAATTCATTAAAACCACAATGTATCAACCTTCAAACATTAAAATAAGTGGCCACCAAAAAACAACATTAAAATTAAAACCACAATGTATCAACCTTCAAACATTGACCCAAAATACTTGTCACAAACAAACAGTACTAATTGTCTTCCAAATCAATAAGTTGATAATCAACCAAGCCACTAACAAATGCTTCTGTTTTCCGAAGTACTTCAAAACGCAAACCATTGTGATCCCCAAGCAACAAATTAACTGCTGACTTTATCCTTACTTCCTTTTCATTCATCTACAATTGAAAGTTAAAATACAAGTCGTTACCTCAAAAATATAGTTAACATAAATTAACAATGATATGTGATTTTTTTTCAACTGACCGTGCCAACCAAAGTGTCTGGATTAAAGAACTGTTCCATGTTAAGCCAATGTAAGACCCACACTCCTGAGTTGTTGCTGAATTAAATAAAGTATCATTTTTAATGTTAAAATCGATTTATAATAACAAAGGTATGTGTAATAATTTACTAAGACAGTGTACCTATCTCCAACATATGGGATTCCTCTCGCTTCAACTACTTTATAGTTATGAAAATCAATGCGCTTGTTGCGAAAGGCTTCAGAGTAGTAACCATCCACCATAAGGTGATATAGGAGTGACCCCTACAATATAAAGTTAATTGTTGTCGGTAATACATATAAAACAATGGAGTGGTGCACTGCTACAACAAAAGGTTCGGAGTAAATTACCAGTTTTTTCATTTTGAAATGCCTACTTTCAGTGCATCCTAATGGACAGTTAGTATCAAGTTGATAAGTAATACCAGTCTGAACATGAACAATCATCAAATACCAATGATCTTCGATACATTTGTGGATATCTTTGATTGGAATATAAATCTGAAACATATTGTAGTGACTTATAATTACAATGAACGACATCAACAAGTGAACTATAGATGATTTAATTTCGTGGTAACACTTACAAACTGCAGATTAGGGAATGGTGGCATCCAAGTTTCACAGTATTTTTTCCTTATATCCGGTAATGGCATTCTGGACTCCATGTCAGCCTGCATGTCAAAATGTAATCTCAGTTAAATAAATGATGTTAAAAAAATATTATACAAAGAGGGATTCTCATGAGAGTTACTGAAGATTACCGCAAACGACGGAGGCAAGCACCACACCGATTGCCTCTCGGAGTGTATTTCAGTTATTCGGGCGGCAGCAAGTGTGATGATCTAACAATGTAAAATTAAAAAAATTCACTTCTGATAACTATAATAATCCTGAATAAGACAAAAAAATAAATAAAATTCAAATATGTTTACTACCAATTCACTTATGGGTCTATCCGGAAGTAGACATTGAAGTTCATCCCGCCTAGCTTCATAGCCCATCGACACCACAAGATACTCATTCTTCAACTTAGTGTCTTGTGACTTTTGGAATAGGAATGAACACACTTGTGCATCTCTTTTAGCAATCATCAATTTATAAGGACTTAACTTTTCAGTGTTTGTATCCTAAATTAGACAAAATTCAAAACATTAATATCAAATTCCAAATTTAAAATTCAAGTATTTAAAACATATTGGCTTTTAAATAATGGTGTCTACCTTTGCCCCCAGTCCAAGCTCCCTCCAGTTTGTACTTTTGCCTTTACTTCCTTTCTCCAACTTAACCACCTCCTTCCTTAGTGATTGTTTTCCTTTGCCACTTGATTTAGAGGACATTCCTTCTTTTGGTTTAGGTGATGGAGTTGTAAACAATTCCTTCTATTACATACGAAACATTTGCATTTACTTAAAAAATTACTTACATGTCATTACATACAAAAAATTACTTAAAAAAATTACTTCCTGTAAACAATTAATTTTTTTAACTTAAAAATTACCTTGAAATTTGGTGTTTTTTTGTAGTCACTCTTACTAATGAGCAATGATTGTGTGGCGCTTTTCTTGGTGTTCTTCGCAAATTCCGGTGTCAACCACAAATCAGGAACAAATGGCGACTTACTCGGAAAAGTTGACTTATTCCCCTTCGAAACAGTTGCATCAACCGCACGATCCTCTATTGAGTCAACGTCTCCCAATACGGTGCTACTCCCATCTCGAAAAAGCCGTGCATAGTCATCACCTGATGCAACCTTATGTCCGATAATTTCAACATCGTCATTACTCCCAAACTTTTTTCTTTTCAAACCAATTTGATCAACCTCTTTAACAAATCTTTCTTCATCAGTAAGGACATTTCCCTTTGATATAAATAAAAAAATTAATACTACAACCACAACGAATCAATGGCACTTTATTACTAATACAAAAAAATAAAAAAATAATACCTTCTCTTGAGTCTCTTGTTTCATCTTCACTTCCAGGACCAACAGCTTCAAATTTTTTAATTCATCCATTATAGTTTCCAGAGTAACTGGTTCACTTGTTGCCAAAGAACCACTAATTGCATCGTCCACATCCATTTTTAATTCACTACAAAATAATTTTTTAAGACTTAATCAAATATATACTAAGTTCCAAAAAAATGTTATCATTTAAAGAACATTATGAAAAAATATAATCATTTATACAACAGCAAAAAAAATAATAACACATAAAAAGCACGGTCTTAATCTCAGACCGTGAACTTTACATTTCTTTCATACGTAAAAAAACACGACCACTCTCTTTACATGCTTAAAAAAGGCACGGTCTGTGCTTAAAAAAGCACGGACACGCTTAAAAAACGCACGGTCCGTGCTTAATGTTCATACTTCAGTTTTTTCTCTTCAGACTTCAAAAGCTTTTTTCCGTGAAACAATAAAATTATGTTTCATTTCTTACACCTTAATAATAATCAAAAAAATATATTAAATTACCTACTAATACATAATCTAAACATTTTAGACATCAACTTATTTTCTTTATTGTTTTTTGGAAGATATTACAAAAGAATACAAATACAAACTAACTGTCATGAAGTAGCCAAAAATAAACTTTCTGTCATGAAATATTAATCTTTAACTACATTTAAAGCTTGGTATTGCATACTGTACTGTTTCAACAAAACTATTCACATTTATTACTGCAAATTGCATTTAAAGAAAAACTTACTTTAATGCACTAGCAGCAGCATCAGGAACTTCAGGAGCTTCAACTTCAACGTCTTTGTTTTCAGCCATAACTTCTTCAACTTTGACTGTTTTATTGGATTAAAACGTTGAAATGAAGTTTTTCTTAAGTTAACACTCATTAATTCATACTTGCTACTTTTTGGGTGACACCTGTCGTGCATTTATTGGTCCAAAGTAATAAACTTTTAATAAAACTTTTAATAAAACAGACAAATTTCACCTTTTGACATGAAAAAGCACGACCCGTGCATCTTTTTGACTACATAGCTTATAAAAACGCACGACCCGTGCCTTTTAACTAGTAGCTTATGTGTTGTCAACATCTTAAAGGCTAGGCCAGATAGAACAGGACGTGTGTATAATTTTTATTGGTCCAATGAGCAGTTAGTACAGGATGTGTCTAATTTCTATTGGTTTAATGACTGTAAATGCAGACAAAAAAGGCAAAACAAAAAGCACGGTTCGTGCACAAAAGCACGGTCCGTGCTTTTTATCCCATTAAACCATGACAATTACGCACGGTCCGTTATTTCAGTACGCACGGTCGTGCATTTCCCTTCAGAAGGGATGTCTGTCTAATTTTTATTGGTCCAAATAAAAAATTATTATAAAAAATCGTTTTAATTGCTTATATAATATCATTATGACCGTTCTTCTTCCTTTCTCAATTTCCTCCTTCTTCCTGCTGATTTTTCTTTCAGTTTCACTATGTCTAGTGCAAGCCAAAGCTCCAGAAGCCATAACAACAACAGGGTTCAACAAAGGTCAAACTCAACATCTGTTGGGTCTGTGTTGAGAAGATCTAATAAAGAATGTGGTTGTAATGATATTGAGGTTTTGAAAACTGTGACTGATATAATGAATCCAAATTATGGGAAACAATTCTGGGGCTGTAGAAATTATCGAAACAAATTGGATCCTGGCTGTAACCATTTTAGGTGGTTCGATGATGATATTGTTGATGAAAGAGATATGTTGATTGAAAAGCTTAAGAAGAAAAACTTGAAGATGAAATTGGCACTCACTGGTACAAGAAAGCAGTTCAAGATGTCAATGGTGTTTGGGCTTATTTGCTTTGGGGTGAATATTGTGTTGGTTACAGTGTTTATGTCCAATAAGTCTGCATTTTTAGGTCAATTGTATTTGAAATAGATTTCTGAATTTGTGTTGATGTATTACGAAATATTGTCGTAGCGAAGGAGACCTATTATGAATGTTGTAATTGTTTTCAAATATGAATGAATGAAAATCTTGTTTTGTCAATTATGACCATCTTGTACTTAAGGTTTAGGGTATATAAACAAAAAAATTCAAACCCTTTATGACAACAAAAAACAACTCAACCCTAACCCTAACCCTAACCCTAACCCTAACCCTAACCCTATTGAGTATACTTAGAAAATTATACCACTTATATGATTTTTTAACGGTTAATCAAAATATTCAACGGGTAATCGAGCTCTCAACAATATTTGAGAACCTCCTAGCAAAGTACGGAGTGCGGCATAGAGCAGTTACCCCTTACCATCCACAAACAAATGGAATGGATGATATCTCTAACAGATAAATTAAGCATATCCTCGAGAAAATTGTCTCCGTCTCAAGAAAAGATTGGTCTTCAAAGCTAAAAGATGCACTCTGGGCCTATAGGACAACATACAAAACCCCAATTGGAACCACTCCTTTTAAGCTGGTCTATGGCAAATCCTGCCACCTCCCAGTTGAGCTACAACACAAAGCCCTAAACATGAACCATAGTGCTGCTGCAGGAAAAAGGATGTTAGACCTTCATGAATTAGAGGAGTTGAGGTTAAATGCGAATGAGAATGCATTGATCTACAAAGAACGGACTAAAACGTTGCATGACAGGCGTATCACTACAAGGGAGTTCAACGAGGGCAAGCTAGTACTACTGTTTAACACTGTTTAACTGTAGGTTGCGACTGTTTCCTGCAAAACTTCGCTCCAGATGGAGTGGACCATTTCAAGTTACTAAAGCTAACCAATCCAGTGCAATTGAAGTTTGGAGTGAATCCACCGGAAAATTCATTAACCATCGCTAGAGACTGAAGCACTACCATCCAGCAGAGAAAATAAGACAGAACGCCACCCTCGTGATGTGTCCTCCAGGGTCAAGCACTGAAAAGTCAAGCTACTGACGTTAAATGAAACGCTGTGTGGGAGACAACCCACGAGTTTTTATTTTGAGGTCTTTTATTCCTTTTCTTTTCATTTTAATTTTTTTATATAAATAAAAGGGCATGACTAACAAAATAAGTGACGGGCAACCTGTCACCAGCTGTGACGACCTTTGGTCTCTGTAGGACCGCCTTAATTTAATGGCGACCCCTATAATTTAATTACCACTGCCTTAGATAAACAACATCATAATAGATAACGGTACTTGACGTCGGTCTCTGTAGGATTCGACATCTTTTATACTAAAACCGATATTTTCGTGCACTTGCGGACCTATCAGTTCAGTAACAAAATGTTTAAATAACATCATCATCTTCATAGCTTCAGGAAATACACAAGAAACCAACTTAATTCTTCTAGTAATACAACAATTACTTAATAAAACAACAAAGTAAACATACAAACACTAAAATTCATTACACATAACATAAAATAGTACAACCTAATACAATATAAGATTAACTAATCTACTAATTCACCCTCTCACTTATAACCAACAAATACAAAGGATCCCCTCCATTAGTTCGGGATCGAATCATTTCCTCCACATCAATGTCACTTTCAAGAGTCTTACAATCATAGGTTGCCTTGTAGTCGTCACTATCATCCGCCACTGAGTCGTATAACATTACATGACAAATTTGTTTCACCCTTCGAGTAGGATCGTTATCTACGATGAAAAAACGGTTGAAAACCCCTATTAAGTGTGAGAGCGTATCATTTGGTGAAATCCACCAAGACTCAAACGGCTCGGTTATATGATGGAATTTAACATTGCAAGCTATTCCTATGGGCATAGGCATGGTGAGAAAGAAAAAAGAATAGGGATAAACAAGATAAAATATCACAACCAAAGATGAAATGGTGTAAGTGATTCAGGAATGATGGTATCTATTTATAGTGGATGACAAATTAATATTTTTATTACAACTTTAAAAAAAAAATATAATTCAGATTTTTACCTTCAAAGAAATAAAAAATCAGATTTTTAATAGCTATACTTTTTGAAACATCTACTTAAATTCATTATTTAACCTTAAACAACTTATTTACTCATTAAGTTTTATTTAACCAAAAAAAGTACATACAACAAAGGGAAAGAAATAATCTTTTCTACGACAAAGAATTTATTTTAAATTAATTTCGTCATAAATTATAAATCATATTGTTCATTAAAATTTTACTAAAGTACTATCAACTATATAAATTTGTTTTTTAAAAAGCCTATTTAAATTTGTTTAATTATTACCAAAAAAACAAAATACATTTTTATTCTGCTTTTTGTTCATAAATACAAAAAATCCAAATGGTACACGACAAAACAACTTTACCTGCTTCGGGGACACGTTTCGAATTTTAATTGCTCATTCTTCCAATCAAAACATTCGGTTCGTGCGTTTTCACCAACTGCTCGTGCCTTTTTCACAATGGATCGTGCGTTACAGCGTCCATTCTTCACAATGAAAAAAGCACGGTCCGTGCTTTTTCCCACCAGACCGTGCATTTATCCACATACACTGGTTTTAACCTCTTAAATTTCACAGACCGTGCGGATTAAAAAAAATTGTTCACAATAATCGCACGGTCCGTGTTTTTTAACAACCAGACCGTGCGTTTATCAACCTAAACTGCTTTTAACATCTTAAATTTCTCAGACCGTGCGGATTAAAAAAAATTGTTCAGAAAAATCGCACGGTCCGTGCTTTTTAACAACCACACCGTGCGTTTTTCATCCTAAACTGCTTTTAACATCTTAAATTTCTCAGACCGTGCGGATTAAAAAAAATTGTTCTCATAAAACGCACGGTCCGTGCTTTTTCACACCAGAACGTAGGGATGGCAAAACGGGTTGGGCCCGTCGGGGCGGCCCGTTTAGCCCGCCAATTTTGACGGGGTGGGTTGAGATTTTCAATCCGCCATTAGTAGGGTACCCGCCCCGCATAACCCGCTAAAAAACGGGGTGGTGACGGGGCGGGGCGGGTTGGCCCGTTGGGCTTAAGCAAAAAAAAAAAAAAACACATTATAAATTGCTCTTCTAAATTCAGCCCATATTAGAAACTCAATTAACCTAATCTATCATTACGGTTTTATATATACATTAAACTTTGTCATTTTCTTCTCACTCTTATTGACGGTTACAACTTTTCATCTCTCTGGAGTCTGGTTTTGGTGTGCCTGATATCTCATCTAGCTACAAGACAGGCTTCAAAAAGGTTAGATTTATAATCTATTAGTATTTGTTTGTATGGTGTACTTGCAATTGGAAATATACTTCACACGTTGAGACTATTTCATTAAGGTTTTATGGTTTCCTTGTTGTTTTAATGGATCATGGATGTTTTTGAAGTTTTGTTTTATATTTTAATTTCTTTGAATGGTCTTTAATTTTATGTTATTTTTACAAGTTTTTGCGAATTTATCAATTATTTAAAAAAAAAATTGACGGGGCACCCCGCCAACCCGCCATGAAACGGGGCGGGGTGAGATTTTCAATCCGCCATCACTAGTTGACCCGCCCCGCTCCGCCCCTTTTTTGACGGGGTAATGACGGGGCGGGGCGGGGCGGGTTGGGTTGGACCGCTTTGCCATCCCTACCAGAACGTGCTTAATTACAATAATGCTATGGTGGGGTCAGATTTTTTTTTCCTATTACCCACCAAAAAGTAACCAACAATTTCCCCTTCTTCAATCCCAGCCATTCACATTTATTAATAATATATCAATGGTTGATAATGATTTGACATCAAATTTTATTACCATACACAAATTTGTGTTGGGTGCATAGTAAATGGCACCATTTGTTTCTTCTCCAAGCTTCCACCGTTTACTCTTCTCATCAATTCCAACTTGGTTTGACCACAAAAATTGGATACTCTCTTCTCTTTTTCTCTTTTCATTTTCAATTTCATTTTGATTCATTCATGTTTCATATATACCACAAAAACTATTGCTCACTGTTATTTTTATTTGTCAATTTCATTCCTTGTTATTATTTTCAATTTTCATCACTTTTTTTGTTAGTCCTTTTATTCCACAAACCATTGCCTTAATCACTAGATATGGTTCAATTTTACCTTAATTTCTTGATTCTGTTAACGGATGCATGTTTGGAAACGTACCCTTGTCTGTTTTTTCAATCCAAAACCTAAAAAATGCGTTCAAATTCAATTTTACCTTCAAGTGATTACGTTTCTTCTTCTGGAACAAGCTCAGATGGTGAATCTTTTGAGAGTAATAAATATTCAAACCCTATTCTTAGATACATAAGTGATATACTCATGGATGAAGAAGATTTGGAGAGAAAACCTTGTATGGAGGGGCGAAGATTTGGAGAGACCTTCACAACGAAAACCGTGGTTGGAGGATTAACGGCGGTGGTGGTTGTTGCTGTTGTGGTAATGGTGGTGGTTGAGTTTGTGGCGGTTGTGGTTGATTGGGGGGTTTCAGAACCGAAAATAGGGGGTTTAGAATTTGGGTTTTTCTTATCTCTTTTTTCTGGAAATTATTTCTGGGCTTATTTGAATATTTTGATGAATGTATGAAGATGATGATGAAGATGGGGAGGGAAGAAGATGGAGAAATGTTAATAAAATTAGATGTTGATGGTGCACCATTAGATACAATGTTCCTGTATAATCTAACCGTCTCCTTTTTGAAAAATAAATCAAATGACTGAAATTAAAAAATTAATAAAGTCTATGGTGGACCATCTATAATGTTGGTCTACCATAGACATTTAAGGTTAAAGTTAACATACGTGGATTTTTTTGACAAACGGGGGTATATTTGTGGGACCGAAAAGAAATTTTTTAGAGTTATGGGACCAAAATGAAAACAATAAATAAGTTAGGGGTCAAATGATCAATTAAGCCTTTTTTAATAGTAGTACCTAATAAGCACTCAATCTCTCCAATCCAACATCTCACACATTTTTTTTTTAAATGGGACACATTAATCAACTATCAATAAGTTCATATCATTACATTTCAATTTTTAAATATTAAAAAAGTGTAGGTCCTACTTAAGATTAGGGGTCTTAAGTGAAACAGATGTCTTATAAGACCCCGAAAAAGTCTCTCCCAATGGGGGTACGAAATAGGTACCGAGTCTTAAAAGGTTAAAACTCTTTCATTGGAGATGGTCTTAGAACATCCACAATGGAGACCTTCAATTTTGAGTACTTAAATGGGTCTCACGTGTACACATCACTTATTTATAATTTTTTAATAACAGTACTTAATAAGCACTTCATCACTCCAATGCAGCACCTCTCACAAAAGTTATAAATGGGTCCCTCCAATAAATAAAGCATGCCAAACAAACATTACAAAATGACTAATTTAATGAAAAGTATTATGGAGTCCACTTAAGAATGGGATGCTTAAGTGAGACCTTGTTCCTATAAGACCCCAAAAAAATTCTTCCCAATGAAAATACATATTAGGTATCGGGTCTTAAATGGTTAAGACTTCACCATTGAAGATGGTCTTAGTAGTGAAATTTAGTACGGCGCCAAAAGTACATTTGGAAACTATATGAACTATATCAACTTAAATTTTTGGTAACTATATGAATGAAAAATGGATCTTTTTTGGAAAAGTAAATTTCTATTTTTTGTAATGATAATTTAAGTTTGGTTTGGAAACACATAACATTGCACCAAACTTTTATATTGGTTGTGTTTTCTTCCCAAATTGAACCATGGACAGTCTGTCCTCACCTCCTCACGTCGCTAGCCTCACCTTGAATGTGTCATGCTTTTGATGAATAATGACGAGATAAAGTTTTTAAGTTTTTAGTCTCTTCTCGTTTAATAATTTAAAATGTTAAAGAAAATACAAGTTTTTCTAAAAAAAAAAATTATAATACAAGTTTATTTGAAATATTTAAGAATATTAAATAAAAAAACCTAATACTTTACGATTCTATTTTTTTTTTAAGGAAATAATATATGATTCTATTAAAAATTACAACAATGATACGTGTACATCTAGTATTCTTCAACATTAATTTAATTAGCATCTCATTTTATCTTTCTCTCTATTTCTATCATGTCATCAACATATCACTTCTATGATATGTGTATCAAATAAAATAATAAATATGTATTTATATGTAATATAAATTAATTATATTTTTTTCAAAAATAATAAATTAATTATATATACATATATTAGTATTATTTCAGTTAATAGTTTGTAATTTTTGTGGGAGTTAGTATTATATTATTAATTATATATATGTGCGTGTGGGGTTATTAATATTTTTATGCCGTTGTTAATAGTTATAGAAAGGTTTGTCAAAAAAAGAATAATTATAGAAAGATAGTTACTTTGGTGAGTTATACTTAAAGTTGTAAAGTGTGATGAATGTTTAAGAAAGTTATTAAACAAAACTTTAACCTTTCTCTTCTTTTTTAGGGGATTTATTCCTTCTCTAATTGAGATAATTGTTACTATTTTAAACAATATTGTATCAATCACATCATTCATTTTATCTATTTTTCTTTCAAGGTGCATATCTTATGGAGTGTTCAATTATTTTCCTAAAGATTAACGGATAATAAAAAAGACTTCTTAACATAATATCATTACCCTACTTCATTACTGAGGCCCCAATTATGTATTACTAACAGAATGCTGATGAGATAATGCAAATGTCAAATCCAATGATCAACTGATCCAGCCTGCAAAACCACTAAAGTTAGTCGCCCCACACACTCACTCACCAACTTTTCCTCCCAAACAAGTGACCTCCTACGCCACTTCCACGCCTCACCATTCACACCCCACCCCATTGAAAACATATTACTCTACTGTCACTAATTTATTATCAGCTAACTCGTATAATCTTCTATAACTATCTTTCAGGGGCATACCGTCCAATCAGGGATCTAACCAAAACAGAGTAGAATTCTCATCACCCACCTTCCGACTAATATTATCTCTTAACCATCCACCATCCACTTGACCCACGCCCTCTCTAATGATTCTCATAGTCTGCCACCACACCGACCCCTCACCCCTCTCAACACACAAGTGCCCCCCTTCCTGCCCATAACGCGCACATAACACCCTATACCATAAACTATTTATATTCTCCAACATCCTCCAACGCCATTTACTCAACAAAGCTAAATTAAACAAAAGTTTAAGTTTTCTCTTCTTTTTTAGGAGATTTATCTCTTCTCTAATTGAGATAATTGTTATTATTCTAAACAATATTCTATCAATCACATCATTCATTTTATCTATTTTTCTTTTAAGGTCCATACCTTATGGAGTGTTCAATTATTTTCCTAAAGATTAACAGATAATAAAGAAACTTCTTAAAATAATATCATTACCCTACTTCATTACTAATGCCCCAATTATGTATTTTTCGATATCTCTCATGTCCCAAATTACTACGTTCAACAACAGTATATGGAATGGACATGCACATGTATAATATCGTACGGGGTGTGATGTGTCACGATATTTCCAAAACAACATTTGGCCTACCAATAAATTGACGTGCCAAAACCTCAAATGACAAAGTGACATGTGGTTTTTATTTTCTAAATAATTAGTTAATTAGTTAAATAGTTAACGAGCTCAACAACCTTCAACCCATTTCTTCCAAAAGACACACCATTACAGCCATAAAACGATCGAAGACGATGAAGTCAATTAGTTGTGTCCACAAATGGTTTCATTTTGCCTTAAGCGACACGCATAAAAGAGGACAAAACAATAAACAAACAAAAAAAGTCTTATTTGTACAATTTTATGATTATTACGATCACGACTAATAAGAAATTGAAATAAAAGGCATAAAAATGGGGTATGGTCTTGTTTTTTTATTTTTTTTTCTCATTTATATTGGTGCTCATAGAATACAATAATTGCTAGTGTGTAATTGGCTATCTTAATCTCATGACAAATTAATATCGGCTATGAAGTTTAGCTTTCAAGGACTTGATTTGTTTGTAAGTCTTATATTCAATTATTCATGTTCTTGCAATATTGAATGGCAAATTTGTTTTCTTCACTTCTAAAATTAAAATAGAATAAAATAAAACACTCGTAATGATCGAGGGAGGATTAATGACAATGGCCAGAGCTAATCGATTGTGGTCGTGGATGGCGTTGCGGCTCCATGAGAGTGGTGTACCTGCAAGAATTTCAATCCCACTTAAGTGAGGGTTTTAGAGAGTCAAAGGTATTAGAATGAGAGAAAATATCTTTTATCAGGAGTCAGATAACTTTAATAAGTTAAGTAAGGAGAGTGATGCTCATATGTAGTTAGATTGTTATGTGGATCTTAGTGTGATTATGGATCACCGTATGGTGATCAGAGGACGGTGATTTGATCACGTAATATCCTTTTGTGTCTCGTGGGAACACTATAGCATTTAGCCTTTTGGACCAAGGATCCAATTAGAATGGACAATGAACGGGTATGGAGCACATAATATATTTAAGCCTAAATATAAGTGTTTGGTTGAAATCCTATCACATAGTTAATTTAAAGGATAATTATTTGGATCACTACATTAGCTACCTAGTCTTACCTAAAAGCGAGACTTATAAATAACAGACTAATCGTTTATGTTGAGCTCTCCTTTTAGATTTATGCTCCTAACAATAATAGACATTAACTAAAAAAACTAAAAATAAGTGATAAATATACACAAAGTATGAATGTTAGATACTAGTAGTACTTTACACTATAACATAAAAAAAAAAATGTACTTTACACTACAGAAAGGTGTAATTGTGTTGGTGTAGTTTAGAATTCACGTGATAATAAAAAAAAACTTTTTAACATTTTCACGTAAATGGACCCTTGGTCTCCATTCTCAACATAAAAATGGAAGTAATCCGTACAAAACTTTAGTTGATATTTCTAGTTGAGCTGGAAATACATTACTTTTTTTTGTTTTTTGTTTCTTTACATTCTACATATATAGTAAACAAAGTTCTCAATAAATAACATGTGGATATGCCAACTCTATAGTCAAGCCTAGAGAGTGGATCACAACTTTGCAACATTGCATATGCATACATTATATCTTTATAGCCAAAAAAGATAACCCTACCTGCTACACCTCATTTATTTCAGTAGTTAATTAATAAGTTAGCTATGGATTTTATCAAACTTGTGCTGGTGAAACTTTTATTGCATATGTACTGTTTCAATCCCACTTTTCGTCCTATACTCATATTTCCACACCGACAACCCAATATAAATAAATTTAGCAATATCACCACTTACTCACATCAACATACACATTTCACATTATATTATATGTTTTATGTATACCTCAGAAACATAAGCTTTATTAATTCCCAACCAAGGAAATATGGTACAACAAACAAAGAAGTTCAGAGGAGTCAGGCAGCGCCAGTGGGGCTCTTGGGTGTCAGAAATTCGCCACCCTTTGTTGTAATTCCCTCATTTAACTTTATACCAATGAAATCCACACAATGCACCTACATCTTATATTATATTTTATATATAAATATTATTTTTTTGTCACATTATATTTTGTACATGTTATTTATAGTTGTTTTTTTGTGTTTGATAAATGTTGCAGAAAGAGAAGGGTGTGGTTAGGAACATTTGAGACAGCAGAGGCAGCAGCAAGAGCATATGATCAAGCTGCAATTTTGATGAATGGTCAAAGTGCAAAAACTAATTTCCCTGTGTCAAAGAATCAAGGTGAAGAAGTTGCTAGTGACACCCCTTATAATGGTGGTGGTAGTAGTGGTGATGACTCTTTCTTGTCTCCCAAGGCTCTCTCTGAGCTACTCAGCACAAAGCTTAGAAAGTATTGCAAAGACCCTTCTCCATCACTTACTTGTTTGAGGCTAGATAATGATAATTCTCACATTGGAGTGTGGCAAAAAAGGGCTGGACCACATTCTGATTCTAATTGGGTCATGAGGGTTGAACTTGGTGGGAAGAAAAAGACTATAGAGTCAGAGATAGGATCAGAACAACACACTATTGATGGTGGTAATAATGGTAATGCTGATAATGAAAATAGGGTGATAGTAGAAGAAGAGGAAAGAGTTGCTTTGCAGATGATTGAAGAGTTACTTAATTGGAACTATCCATGTGGATCAACTTCAAGTAATTAACTCTCAGCAGGAAGAAAATAGGAATATTTCATGTCATGGACATGGTTCTTAAAAATGTAGCAACTCCATGCATGCCAGTTTCTGCTATCTTTTTCATGTACTTTTGTGTTTTTCTGTAAAATATATGTATATGCTGTCAAAGTGCTGATAAATAGATAATAGCCACTTTGATAGTTACTTAATACAGTATGCAATATATTGTGGTTGGGAAACAAGAGAATTAGGATCAAATTAAGAAGAAGGATTGTTGGAATTATTGAAAAGTTATATATAAAGCAATTTAATCTGTCAATTTCAATTGTTGTTTTGAATTAACAAACAATGGTTGGAGAAAAACTAGTCTTTGCCATACCAATCAGAACGTGACCTTGATGGGTAAAGGAACATTTGGGGCCTAATTATAGACTTATCCCATCAAATGGACTCTCTTATTCATAATTGAAGCAATAATTGTAATTGACTAAGCTGCTAAGTATACTATTTTATTCTCCTCTTCTATATATTTGCATCTGAATTCCAAGTTCTGCATAGTTATAGAAAAAACTGCAATAAATCTATCTCCTCACCCTGATTTTTTGCTAAAAAAAGTATTTTCATGATAATTCCTTGCCTGTTTTCCAAATCCATGTTACTATAGTTGTATTATACCGATACAAAAAATCAGAGCTAAGGTGGCGGTCGAGATGTCGGCCAAATAGAAGATGGCAGCAGTCAAAGTAGATTTCACAAAAACATGAGAGAGTAAAAAGGGAGGGGCAACGGAGAGCAGTCTTGAAGGGTACCGGAATGGCGCCGTAACGACGGCAATCAATTATTTGTGTATGAATACATTATTTTTGTTGTTTATTATGTACCATATACCCTACAATCTTACAAATATCTATAGTCTCCAATATTTTGGCCTTACAAATGTGTCACTTGCAGTAATGGCATGCCTAATATAGGCCATTCATTTTTATTAATTGATGTTCCCCTTTGGACCATGTCCTCTTAGCTATGGACCTCTGCTGGAATAATTCTCAAGATTATCTTTTTAATAATATCTGTGAATAATATCATTTCAATAGATATGTCCAGCCATTTAAATCACTCGCCCGCAGGATTATATACATACTAAGATACTTCATTCTCAATCTCCAATTCTTCATGCCTAAAAGCAATTGAAAGTTGGTATACCGTCCTCTTTCTCTCTGTCTAGCCCATTAGAAGATCAAGTGAATGTTCGGCTTGACGGTGATATTGACATAGTCATGGTGAACCTCCCCAATTTTGACAAAAGCTACATTTTGGAGAATCAACAAAATCACGTTATTGCCGTGATTTGTCCAAACTCACTGTCCATCTAAACATACACTAAATCTCTTTTGATAATCTATAATCTATATGCTTTATACAATGTTATGATCTTTTTCTCCCAAACATATCCTTAATTTACAAGATTCAAAAGAGAGAAAAAAAAATATTAAGTTATATCACTAACCACTTTTTCTGCAATCAAATGTTTAGGCCGTACAAGTTTAGAAATGAATAATTTACAACCAAAATAAATTAGACTGAAAAGTGAAAACTACATGCCATTGGCCGTTTTTTCCCTAAAGTCTCTGACACAATTGTACTGATGTATCATAATTTTCAAGCTGAGTTAAAAGCAAATGGTTGCGAAGCTTTAGAAGTACTAGCAAAATGAATGAAATAACGGTTTCAGAGCATAAAAAGTATATGGTCTACATTTATCAAAGTTAAACAAGCATAGGTGCCACGAAGTCTACAATATCATAAAGAAGAAATGGACATAAAGGAGGAGATGAAACAAGTAGCTGGCTTATCAATAAATACTCCCATGCATCATGGAGAAAAGTAATACATACTGGTGTTGCCATCAATGAGATTAGACTTTTTATCAGTACATTGTCCCTAAATACAGGAGTTCGTCGACTAAATCAAAAGAATTAAGAAGGTTGATATTAGTATAAAATTTATTGACAACTTGTATTGTTTTAGTTTACTCTTTTAAAAGATAATGTTTCCATCAAAATATTATTTATTACAAGTTGCAGAAAAATATGTAACATAATCGTTGGTAAAGAAATGATTAATACATTTGAAAATTTGAAAGTGGTTATATAAAAAGGGTTAAGTAAAAATTTCAATAGTCTTATATTTGGGGACAAATGTGGTATAATTTGAGGTGAAGAGCCTTTTTTTTTTTGTGTGTCTATCATGCTACAGTATGTCCTAACATCCTTCATTTATGATTGTGGAAATGATACAAGGTCGTCTCAACAATGTCTTTCTCTATGTACTTTTGTGGGGGAACTAGTACAATTTTTGAAATAATTGATTTGTACAAATTTCGTTGGTGGCTATACATAATACATCAGTCTGTATGAAGTTTTCACTCTAAACTGTGAATTGTTATATCAGTCAACGGGAAGGAGTGAGTTTTCTTCAAAAAGAGCAGTAGTTACCAATTAATGTAGGTACACACGTAGACAAAGTAGATCTGAACATATAAAAATGTTCAAACTAAAGTCATTTAAGAAAGGAAGCAAAAATTTAAATCGAACAACGGTGAAATTACCTGTTAGGTGACTCAGATTGTTTGCCATTAGAACGAGGGAACATTACGCTGAACCGGTCCGCTTTAAGCACAAACATGAGTCATGAAAATATTACATTTATATCAAGAGTGGTAACTATCAACTCTTCAAGATGAGGTATAGCTGAATTACAATGGAGATATCATATCCAAGTTCACAAAAATACCATTTTCATTTCATATATACATTAAAGCAATATAACTGAATTACAGTACAACTTCAATTTTATTTAATTTTTTAGTGGAGGTCTTAAGGACTTGTTGAGGGGATGGAAAAAACTGGGCTCCTGAAAGTCTTGATACTTATTGGGGAATAGGGATAGAACTTGGTTCGAATGATTTGACCTTTGTAAATTGCAACGAAGCTGTATGCAACTAGGCTACAAGGTAACTGTAATATACTAATTTTACATACTGAAAGTTTCACAACATTATACTTTCTACGATCTATATACTCACAAGCACAACAGGGCCAGATTACAATCAAAAGCACTGATTACAATATGCAGTCTCAAAAGCAAATGAGGGTTTTGTAAGTCAAAATATAAAAAACTCGTTACAACCAAAGTAGCTTTTGACTAAATGCCAAAAGGAAAACCTATTGATGGTGGCAGAGCAGCCTTGTGGCCATGATCAAGCACAAAAGAACTATAACCTTTCAGATAAATACTTCGCCAGAGAATCAACTTGTTTGGTTGAATCAAAATCTTTAACTCTCCGATGCCTTGTCTTTGTGCAAGCAAGGTAATCAACTGCAATCCATGGAAAACTCAACATCACCATATTCCCCAAACTATCTGCATTTTGATTATCTGAGGATTTAAGCTGCAAATCAAGGGATTTCTTCACCCATTTAGGATGATATGTCACCTGATACCAGGCCGAAGCTTTTTGTTCATACAACAAATTTTTTTCTTTATCGCTTAATTCTCCAACATCTGACTTCAGTTTCTCAAAAATTTGCCTAAATTCTTTTTTCAGTGCACTGTACGAGTGCTTCAGCCTCTCCTTAAGTTCCCCTTGCTTCCTACTGTTGTATTTTGGCATGGACCAGATCTGTCCAGTGACAACTTCTTCTTCTGTTTTCACTTTGTATTGACCCAGTAATCCACTTAACTGGCCATCATAAGAGCACTTTTGCTCCCATGCATCAGCAATGAATTCAGAAGATTCTGGAACCTCAAGATCTGTATCATAAAGTATATCACTGGACACACAGTTAAATTCAGGAGCATCAATATCTTTATCATAAGCATCTTTGATCCGCCGGTAAAGTCTCCCCAGGATTTTCTTGGACTTGTAAGACTGGTGGTGCTCTTTCCCCATAAAATCAGGGTACAATTTTGGTTTCAGATTTGGAGGCATAGTGACAAGCTTACCGGTCTTTGGAAAATCAACTGCAGTGGCTGCTAACTCAGCTAAGTGTATGCATTTCTCATCCAAGGCACCGTAGTCACTGGAATCAGCATGTACCACATGTGCATTGCAAATTGAACCCAACTGCTCATTCACCATGTTTCTGACAAAAAAATCTATGATGTTCTGCAGTGTGGAAGACAAAACAACTTGATACAGCTGACTCATTTTCACAACACATACTCAACAAGAAAATTCACTACTGAAGTTTGGTACATCAAGACAAGTTAAAAAAACAATGTGCTGCAGAGTATATACAAAAACATGAGCAACATAACAGTCACAACATTTAACTCAGATGTTATAATTGTATGTGTAGAAACAGTTCCTAATATAATCAAGTTAATGCGCAGAATTAGAAACAGTTCCTAGCATACTCAAACTGTATGCTCAATCAGAAGAAATGTTTGGCAAGTCCTTGTAGTAAACATATTGCTAATCAAAGGCATAATGCTATGAATAATTCGTGCGAAAATCAACAGTCCTATATTGTTATTACCCATTTACATTCATATACAAAGCATATAGGCATTAAGTATGGAGCTAGATAGATGACATTAAAAAAGCACACACCTGGACAGTGACTTGCCGTGTTTGAAGCCGGCTTTCTTGAGCAGTGTACTCCATAGGTGGCCAGCTCCTCTTACTTGGTGGAATGAGATTTCCATCCCATGTGACAAAATAAAGATCCCCGTCAAGGTCACTTCCAGAAGCTTCATCTGTATGGGGTCTTTCACCCTTTTGAGGGAAAACAAGACAGTCATATAAATGATGCAAATCCGGTACATCAACTGCCTCCAAAACTCTCACATCTCCAGGGTGAAGACATGGATTTTTTGCTATAACCACAATACCTTTAACCACATGCACGGTTTTTGTCTCTGAAAATCTTGAACCGTGCTTTGAGAAACAATTTTCAAGAGAAGGAGTAGACACTTGAACAAAGCATTGCCCTTGTTCAAGCACACCCAACTCATCTAAGACGCCCATCAACCATCTGCCTGATGAAACAAAAATCCTAGACTTTTCTCTAAGGCCCCAAAGCTGTGCAGCACGTATAGAATTTAGCATGCCTCTAAGATGAGGTTCTGTTTTGGGACTGAAGCCACAACTTAACATTATTGCTGCAGCATTTCCATGCTCAGCACAAGACTTGGTTAGAACATCATAGGCCACGTCTCGATCAACCAGCATTTGATTTAAACTTGAAATCATTCCCTCCTGCATTTTCCAGAATATTTCATCAGGCACATCCAGAGCTGAAAGCAATGTTATAATCTGCCTGTTAAGAAAACCAGGTTGAAACCTAGTCCAGGCACAGATCTCCAGGGTAGTATGAGTGGATTGAAACTTGTTCATGCTAGGTCTCAAAGAAAGCTTGATTCCATCCCCTTTAGCAGGCCAACAGGCTACAACCCCTTTAAAACCAGCATACCTGATCTGGTAAGCCGAGGGTGCCTTGTCCAATTTCAATTTTTCAGCAACTTCAACTGCAAGATCCGTAGTGATAATACCAATGCCATCAGAGAAAACATAATTATTCCTCTTCACATCAGGGAGCATCGAGTTAACTTCATTCGCAGGAACTTCTACTGATGCATATGTGGATGAGAAGCATTGCCCCATCCTAGCCGCACACTTTGCAACATTCTTCTGATTAAACCTACCCATCCAATTTCTTATATCATCACAAGTTATGTCCTTGTCCTCAGCAAAAAACCAAGCAGAACGATCTCTAAGTTGATTGGATGAAAAGGCTAAAAATGAATATTTTCGGCCACAAAAGTAAAACCCGTCTTCCAGGATTGTCTTCACCCTTTTATATATTCTCGTCTTCTGTGGGAAGGAGTTTGATGTGATTTCCTTCACAATGGGAGCAACATAATAGTTAAGAGCATAATTATTAAGTGTTTGCAGTCCTTCATCCATAAAGGTGACTCTCAAGAATCGGTCTGAAACTTCTCTAAATCTTCTGAGGACTCTATTGGACAATTCAACTTCTGGTGATATACAATAGGCTTTTGTTGGAGTAACAACTAGCCTTCTAACCTCCATAATACCATCGAACTGCTTGGAGATCTGATAAAATTTTGGATTCATGAGCAACCATTTTTGGACTGCTTCTAGTCTCTTAGCTGCATCAAACACTGGGTGCTTGTAAGTACATATGTGCTTCAGAGCAGCCACATTGACATCCTTAGGTTGGTTTTTCAGCAATTCAAAAAACTTGTTTGATAAACTATACTGATTGAATATTCCTCTGTGTACAATTGCATTAATCAAGAACATTATATCAAAAGAAATGTCCTTCTGAGAATCTATGTAGAAGAAAGCATCTGACATGGGAACCCCAAAATCAGGTTCATTTTGTATCTTAGGTGGCCGTTTAAGCGGAATCTGTGTCACTCTTTGGCATCTCAAATATTCCAAGGCCTTGTTCAATTTGGCACCATGACGAGGTGGGATTGATATTCTATAATAATTGCATCGTCCAATGGCTCCACTGGGGGTAAAGTCTGTGGTCCTGATCCAAGGATCATCGTCGTCTAACAAATCAATTGTGACCGATTCATCAATGTCGTCATCAGCAGTTCTGTACCAAACCAACGGTGATGAAGCTAGACGTAATAAAACAACAAGATGCGAAGTATCATCATATCTTTGGATCTCCTCTATGTCTCTAATCAAGAATCCCACCTTAAAATCACATTTTATCACTGCTTGTTTACCTATTCCTTTGAATGAGAACACAGTATCCCTATTGAAACAAATCTTGCACATTTTGTCAAAAGGGTCCACTAGAAAGTTTACCCCTTTATCGCACCCTCTCCAAGCAACAGTAAAATCCGCTGGGCTAACCAAAGTCCCAATTTCAACGATTACATCCGACATCTTAAAAGGAGTTTCTGTTCGCCTCCTTTGGTTCAGGAAGTTTGGATTTTGTGGCCCACTGATGACCTTTAACACCTTACCATACAAAATTAGGTCACAGCGACCTGCAGCATTGAGGGCCTCAGTTGCAGAATCAGGCAAAGTAAAATGCACAAAGGCATGAGGCGCCACCTTCTTATAGTCATCCGTAATTTCTATCTGTTTAGTATCACTCATAGTAAATTCTGGATATGACTCCGGAGGAGTACAAGAAGTCTTCAGCCGACATCTGTCAACATATCCGATCTTCGATTCCAAGTATGACACCAAATCAGAAGCTTTGACATCAGAGTCAAATCCACCGATGCTCACTTGAGTAGTAGTAAGCACTGAATCTTTTACACTTCCTTCTAAATCCATGTTACCAATAGTCTGTAAATTCACAAAATCACACAAATTGAGATTTCCACCATAACCCCATACTTAAAATAAAACAAAAAACGGGATATTAGAAAGGGAGTATTTCCATCTTGCAAAGAAAACTCAACAAATCAGTCATTGTTTTATCTTTTTTGCAAACAAATTATCTAATTTTTCTATTATATATATATATATAGAAAATTACACATGAATGAAAGGCAAGCGAGCAACAATCAGTCATCATATATTCCAAAATTAACAAAGAATATCGAGGGAAAGAGACACAAAGAGAAAAGAAAACAAAATCCAAACATGGTTTTATTTTATGCATTCAGATATGAAAAATACTGCAAATTAATTTGTCTTAAAAAAACCCTAGAAATGAAAATAAGTGTTCTTGAGACGATCACGGTGAATTCTAATTTCTAACCATACAGAAACAAATTGATACCCAAAAAAACATGAGTAAAACATAAAAACAATGTTCACTCTTACTTTAGCTAATTTTGTTTTGATGTTATTTCATTTCAGCGATATTTTATACATTATTAGGGTTATTAATTATAAGAAACATAATGATAGGTAACAAATAACAAACAAAAAAAAAATAGAGAATCTAGAACAATTTGACAAGACAAGAAAGAAACCTAGCGTTTTCTTGGCGAACTCAAAGACTCTTAATAACCTGCATAATACATTGATGAAAATATGAATTAAGAAAATTGAAAAAGAACAAAGTACCAAATTTAACACCCCTTACCCAGTCTCAGAAAAAGATTTAGGGAAATTGAAAGTAGAAAGTGATTTAGGGAGTGGGTTGAAAGTTGGGATTTGACTGACGGGTCAATGAACGAGCGAAGTGTAGTTTGTTTCGGATTCTGTTGTCTTCTCTTCTTCACACGCGGTTTCAGTGAGTGTCACTTTTAGTGTGACTTTCAATGTGAGGTGAGAATGTATGTGCTTTCTTCCTTCATACATACCATAACTTTACCTTTCTTCTATTTTTATTTGGCTAAATTGCTCGTTCATCCCTTAACTATTTTTTTTTAACATTTTGGTCCCATAATTGATTGTTGGTCGTTTTTGTCTTTAAATTCATCTTCGTTGGACAATTTGGTTCATTCCGTCAATGTGAACAAATATTATAGGTGGTCCACGATAAACTTCATTAATTTTTAAATCTAAACCGTTTGATATATTTGTCAAAAAAATAAATCATTGGATTTTTTAGGTCTATTGTAAATAATAGTGCAATATCATCACCTAATATTTTTTTTTTAAATCTTCGGCTTCTTCTCTTCACACCTTCATCAAATCTTCATTGAAGTTTATCAAAAATACCTAGAAAAAAATTTATTAACCCAAAATTTAAACACAACTAATTTGAGATTTTGGAGTGTTCATCCTCTCTCTCTCTCTCGTTCTCTTCTTTCTCCTTTCCCCATAAATACCCAAATTATTTTTTCACATTTAAACTAATTTCAAACAATCAATCTTTTACATATGGTTTTTTCTACGTTACCCCTCCATGAATTTGAGGTAATTTACCCCTTTCAAAGAAAAATTTCATTTTCTTCATCTTTATTCTTACAAATATTTACTATTTTCATCTCAAAAACATCAAACTTCTTTATCTTCTTCATTCAACATGTGATCTTCATCTCCTTCGTTTTAGAATCGAATCTTAGGGGTAACTTACCCTCAATTCATCAAAACATAATGTTGGCCTCATCGATATGTTTTTTCTTACAATCAATTATATTTTTCATATCAAGAACATCAAACTTCTTCATCCCGTTCACTCAACATGTAATCTACATTTCCTTCGTTCTATAATCAAATTCAATTTGTCACTAGGGGTAAATTACCCCAATTTATCAAGAGGTAACGTAGGCCTAACCTTTTTATATTTTATAGGTTCTTTTAGGGAATTTAGTATAGATTTTTTAAAAAATCAAAAATTCAAAATCATTTTAAGGCGAGTAATTGTTTTTCTACCCAAAATAAATAAATAAATATTGTTTTGATTTTTTTTTACCAAAATATTTGTTTTGATTAACTTCTCTTAAAAGTTATTCGTGTTTTTAACTCCTATTAAGGTCCCGTTTGGTTTGAACTTATTTTTACCTTATGAAAAATAACTTATGTAAATAAATTAGATTTTATTTTAATTTATGAGCTCTCACTAACAAAAATTGTATCTTCATAATCTATTTTTTCATAAACTACCTTAAAAACTTATAAATAATACATAAAAACTTATTTATTTGCATAAGCTGTTTTATATAAGCTCTAAAATAAGTTAATCCAAATGGGTCCTAAGTTACATGCATTTTTTTAATACAAAACTTAGATGCAGTTTCCCAAATTTGTTTTTGTTGTTCTTCTCATAAAAAGATAACTTTTTTATTATTTTAAAAAATATATAAAAAATTGTCTTTTAATAATAAAAAATTATTTTGCGAGAGGAACCATAAAAACAGTAAATGTAAAATTGTATATAACTTTTGTCCTTCTTTTATTTTATTTTTAAAATACAAAGGGATGAAAACCTAAAAGTCACAATATTTCATTTCAATCGAAACAATTGAATATAACAAATTGTAATCTATACTATATATAAAAAGAATATAAGGTTTTCGGTTGGCTTTTTCACCTTCAATTATACCATCTTAAACAAATTTGCCTAGAATGTTATATTGTTGGTGTAAGAAGAAAATAAGTATAATTTCTTATAATATGAAAGTATAAAATATCATAGGGGTACTCTCAAAATAAAAATTTTAATTTTAATAAAAATCAAAATAATTTTAATCAAAATTTCACAAAAATTATTGTTTATAATTTATACGCTTTAGTTCAATTAAAAAAGCGAACGTCCGAACTCTAGTATATAGAATTAGTTTTAGATGTGATAACTCTTCCTAAATGCGAACAAACTATTTATTTGTCTTTTGATAAATAATGTGAGAAGTTATGTAAATTGGAATCTATCTCACTTTACTTATCTTTACATTTTTGGATGATACATTCAAAAATGAAATCATCCGTAACATAGTGGTTAAAACTTAAAATAATCTTTGTACCAAAAATAAAACGTAAAATGGTCTACAATTTTTTTGAGGAAAATAAAATGGCCTACAATGAATTCTACTCAAAAATCACGTTATTAATATTTCGCTATTGCATTCAAGTAAGTCTTCAAGAACTCCCTTTCTCACAAATGTGTTTCTCTGTAACAAGTTTCCCTCTATCATTGTTAGTTTTTCTCTCCTTTTGGTAATTAAATTAAATAAATATTAAATGACTTACACAATGTTTCCGAGTATTTTCCATCATAGCGTAAAAAAAAAAATTCAATTATGTTTTTCACGTAAACACATTTTAATCACTGTTATAAGCAAAAATATATTCTCTAGGTTCATTCAATAAAACCATACTACTAATATCAATATCTAAGTTAAACTCTGTAAAGAAATTTGCAACCTGGATAGCTTCATGATTTGTTAATAATTTTGTTGATACGCACGCGAACCTAGTAAGAAACAAGGATGTTTGGCGAGCACCTTAAAGAAATTAAGGTCACAACAACCTGAGAATCACTTTCAATATCAATACGCCTCGAGCCTCTAGCAAAGGCTAACTCTAAAGCCTTCATAATCGTCTACAAATATGCCATGGTGATAGTACATGAGCCAATGATGGTAGAAAAACTAACCGAAATCATAATGATCTCGAATAACACCACTGCAATCAACACTACTCCTAAAACAAGTAATAGAGTCATCACCATTTAATTTCACACGACCCTTTAGATGACATGACCTCACAGAACTATTAGCACGAATTCTTTTTTTGTTTTTGGTGCAACTATTAGCACGAATTCTAACATCAACAACAGGTAACAATTGTAGAAATCTACTACTCTAAATGGAGAAAGTCATAAATAAAGATAATTTTAATTCTTGAAAATGACACTTTTTTGACTGACTGCATAATTTTCAATACAATACTGCTATATTTAATTCCTTAATTAGTGCTTCAAAAGCACCCGTTAGTATTTTCCACAAATTAGTTGCAATTATAGGAGACTTCCTCGTATTGATCCTAACTATTCATTCTTTTGGTGAGTTATGACCAAATCTAACATTGGACTGCCACCGGTTTTGGAGCTCAACCCAAAAATGTTTTAATAATTGGGGGTACCCTGTGTTTTTTTCTTTCTTTTACAAAATTGGGATACCTGTACCACTATAATATTCTGACTAAATTCTATATTTTTTTTTATATTTCCCTCATAAGTTACAAGTATATATGTGTCATAATTTTTTAAAAAGAAGTATCAAGTATATAATATAAACTTTAAGTTTACCATAAATTTGAATTTACAATACATTTTATGTGTATTAAAAACTTCAAATTTACAATATAAGTACATTTTTTACAAAGGGGTGTTTTTGTATTGAACAGAAAAATATAGGATACACTCCCAATTTGTTGAGTTACATTTAACGATTCTCTTTCTTTTATTTCACCTTCGATTGGTCCAATATGAATACATGTGGTGCCATTGCATACTCTATTATTTATTCAAGATTTTTCAAATTCTGACTGCGTCAAAGTAAAAAATCAATAATTCTGATTATTAAATTTTTCAGATAATGCGAGTCCAAATATAGGTTCTCGACAATTCACTACGTAAGTGACTTTGTTGGGACTTGGGAGTGACTTTGTGGGGATCATTTGAACTTATGATTATGTTATTTATGTTATGTTATTGTGTTATTGTGTTTTGAACAAAGTTTTTTTTATGGATGTTATTGTGTTATTATGTTATTGTGTATTGTGTTATTGTGTTATTGTGTTTTGAACAAAGTTTTGAACAAGTATTCTGTATTGTGTTATTGTGTTATTGTGTTATTTATTTATGGATGTTGTGAACCTCAAAAGTTTTTTTTTTAAAAAAAAAAAACTGGTTTTTTTAAAAAAAATTGTTTTTTTTAAAAGTTTTTTTTTTTTTTTAAAAAAAAAGACTGGTATGCGGGCTGGCCCGGGAGCCCGGGAGCCCGTATAGGGCCGGGCTCGGGCTCTTAAATTCGAGCCCGAATTTAAACAGGGCTTTTTAGCCCGGCCCTAAAAAGCCCGCAACCCGTTCGGGCCGGCCCGAAACGGGCCGGGTAGCCCGTTTTGACAGCTCTACATATAATAGAGGAAAATTGTTTTATACTAGTACACTTAAAACACACCAGTAAATTACTCAAATACTCCGTCGGCAGCTAACTGCCGATGACTCTTTTGCGGCGGCATTTAACTGTTGTTCCACATCTCTACTCCATCGGCATTTAACTGCCGTGGAGCATGAATTTGTTTTTTTTATTATTTTTCACACATTGACTTATTTATATTCCATTATTTTTTCTTTTTTCTTTTCTTTTTCTATTCTTTTCTATATATATATTTATAAATCAAATTTGCTTTTTAGAGTATAATTTTAATATAAGAGTATAATAAATAAAAATTATAATAATAAATCATGTCATATATATAATAATAAAAGAAAATATAATTCTGTTATTTTTAAGAGTATAATTTTCAAATTATTATTATCATTTTTGTTTATTACTTTTTTTTTGTTTTTAGCTTTTTCACTTCAATCGCATGTCATTTTATCGTTTTTGTTCACATTAAGATGAAAAAAATGTGAAGTTTTAGAAAATATAGGCAAAATATGGCAACGACAGCTAACTGCCGCTGGTTCCTTTCCATCGGCAGTTAGCTGCCGCCGGATTAAGATGAAAAAATTTGAAGTTTTAGAAAATATAGGCAAAACATGGCAACGACAGCTAATTACCGCTTGTTTCCTTCCCATCGGCAATTAGTTGCCGCCGGATTGCTTCCCATCAGCAGTTAACTACCGATGGAGTTAAAAACGTAAATTACTGGTGTGTTTTAGCTTTCTTTGAAGTATATAAAGCAATTTTCATAATAGAGAAGGAGCGTTCCAATTCAAAGGAGTCCAAAATAAACTGCAAATTAATCAAAAAAACGCATAAAACTAGATATTATTGAATGTGTTTGAATGTCTTTTTATGAAGATAGCTTGAATTAGGTCGAATTTCAGATTCATTTTCTAAACCAAAACTGAATCATACTACATACATAATTTTAATACTTATTTAATTTTCATTAGTATGATATGTTCGCTTTATTTATTATTTGTTGACTTTTAATTTTTCAATAATACTAATTTGTTTAATTTAATAATTTTTATTTCATATGTTTTAAACATAATCATTATTAGGTAATGTTAACTTTTAATATATTATATGTTATATTTTGAACCAGACTTTTTATTTTACTGTGTCCTTGTAATATTAATCCTAATAGATATTCTACAATGGTACTTTGAATATAAAAAATCAATCCAAACTGAACAGTGTTTTATTTTATCTTTGGATTAGATGATTTTTTTGCCTCAAATGTCAAAGCCGGTCCAAATTGCACCTCGAACGCTCTAAGTAGAGGTCAAAAAGTAAGTTTACTCTTCTTGTAGGTTACAGATAATATGATGGTTATTGTGTATTCAGATTTCTAACAATGATATAAATTATTTAGGGTTAAATAAGTTTTTTTCTCTAAAAAATTATTAAATTTTATTTTTCTTAACCATAAAAATTGCATGTTTACGCCCCTAAAAAAAAACTGCACACAGTTTTAATTCTTAGTGTTTTTCTAAATTGTTTAAATATCCTTAAATTTTTGAATAAATGTTTTTTCAAATGTTTAGAACATTCTAAAATGTATTTTAACAAAAATTTATAATTTTTTAAATTTCAAATCTTTATTATAACCATAATCCTGCCCTTTTCGGCGGGTCTAATTAGTTTTTAAGAGAAGAAAGGGAATGTAGGAAATCGAACTGTGTAGCACATGACAACACTTCACAACTTTCACCACTAAGTCTAAGTCATTCCCGTTTTTGCTGAATTATTGTTGCTTCCAAAATAAATATACAGCACTAAAGCCTTTTTTAAGCCACTAACGCCTTAGCGGTTTCTTTTTTGATATCAGTTCCTTTTTTATGACAATTTCTTTTCATTATTTTTTTCTTTCGGTTGCCACATAAAAGTTTCTTTTCATTTTTTTCTTTCGGTTATCACGTAACAGTTCCTTTTCATTTTTATAGATTTAGCAGTCTTGCGGTTACGATCGGATTCTTGGTGCACACTTATTGCGTGATATGATATGTAAGTTGGATCTTTAAAAATGTTGATAATTTGACTCATTCATATGATAATTTTATCACTAGAAATTTCACTTTTTAGTATAATTTTGTTTGTCTCTTTGTTCTCCTATATTATATTGCTCAGAGTTATTTATTCTGACTTTTTATTTGCAAGATTCACTATACTAGATTATAAATTACTTTGCTTTCTCACTTTGAATTTTGAAACATGTTTACTATTTTCAATTTGCTTATTTTAATTTTTATTTTAACATAAATGTAATCAAATATGAAGGTCGAGAAAGAAAGAATTTGGGAACACAACCTGATGATATTATTTGATAAGATAATAGAGTTAATAACTTAAATTGGTGTAATTTTTTGCACCTTTTTTTGTTGCTTTTTGCAGATGTTTCATTGCATAGTACTGAATGTATCTCTGCAAATAAAAATATAGCCATTTTGATACTTATATATGAAATTCTACAAAACTCGTGCATCTCACGGGGTTAGTGTTTAGTTTCAAGATAAAAGTAACAAAACCTCGAACTTGAAATCAAATTTTTGAACTTTTTTTCAAGGAACTTTCATGATGTTCTAAACATGGCTAAAAAAATCAAAAATACATATTGACCTGACAGCATGGACTAAAATTGCATGCACGGAAATTTTGTAGTAACGAAAACGTGCCACTTCATTTTTTGGGACAAAAAACAAAATTTAACGTGTTTACTCTGTTGAAGTGGGCGAAGCTCTTGGTTTATTCCATGCCATTCAGTGGACGAGCGATATGCAGATGGACAACATTGATTTCGAAGTTGACTCCAAAGTCACGAACGATGCTTTCATCTCTAGACGAGAAGACATTACAGAGTTTGGTCATATTGTTACGGCTTCTCGCTCTCTCTTTACTTCGAATTTTTTCAACTCTCGGGTGGAGTTCGTTAGGCGATAAGCAAATGTGGTTGCACATGCTCTTGCTAGAGAAGCCACATTATTAGCTAGTCCCGTCATTTATTATGCTATAACCCAATTGTATCGAATCTTTGATAATTAATGAAATGCTATAAGCTCTTTTTCTTCAAAAAAAAAACTATTTTTAAATACGAAAAATTTATTTAACCCAATTGTTTATTTTTATTGAATTATTCTTGTTTTATCTTCAAAATATTATTGTTTACTCCTCATCCCCTCACTCCTCTTTCCTTTTTCCTTTATGAAATTTTGATTCAAAGGATCTTAACAAAATAGTTAGCTTCTTTAAAAAAAATATAAAAAAAATAGTTAGCTATAAATCTTGTATGCCTCATTGTTTTTTCATCACTCAATCTTAAATATTTTTTGTTGAACGTTGTGTTGTTTATTCATAGAAGTGAAAAGTCTACTCCCCTAACACCTTTTTAACACTTATTTATGTAAAAGGATGCTCACAACTTTTTTCTCATGTTTTCTCAAATCTCTGATCTTAACTCTTAACCAATTTTTCGCCATTTTTTTTTAAATTTCAAAATTCTCTCATTTTATATTTTAAAGGTTTGGGTCTAATATTTCTTGAAGTTATTTCTATTTGAGAGGATCGTACATACGTCTATTGCAATCCCGTTTTGGAGAACCAACGTCCTTTGGCAACACTACTAAATTATAATTGTTAGAGTATATTATTTTACTGGCCTTTGATATTATCAAGGTTGATCTGATATTTGACTATCTTTTTAAATATAAACATATTCGACAATTAGATAGTCAGAAAATACCTTCCTCTAAAAAGATTAAAGGAAAAATATTATAAACGACGTAACTCATAACCACTCAACGGCTAACTGCGTATATATAAAATAATGTAGGGAATGGAAGATGAATGGAAGATGAAATTCTAAAAAAATAATTAAAATTCTAAAAAAAAACACTAAAACTTTGCCATAATTTTTTCAAATTTATTATGTAAGGATGTATTATTTGATTATTATTTTCTAAGAAATATCATTAAAAAAAATTTGTGGATAAATGAAATATAGCTAGAGTAATACATTGAAATCTCCAATAATAATGTTTTTATCAAAACTTTCTCTTGATTTGAATGTAACCCTTAATCTTTTCCACGATACATCAAAATTTACAATTATTTAATATAAAAATCAACAAAATTTTCACATGAATGGAATACTGTTATAATATTTTCTTGAATACTTTTTATTATTATCATGTATTTAAAATGCTAATTATCTATTGTTATGATAATTTTATTAATATAATAATAATATGAAAATAAAGAAGGGCATTAAATAATGTATATTCTTTCAAAAAAAATATACACATATGTGTAGGTATAAAAAACATTGGTTAATTATTTATAAAATAGCAAGTAGATGTTTTGAAAAATAAATATCTTTATTGACCAAAAATTTAATATATAACATTTTAATTCTGATAATTTACAAAATTATACACTTTAGTTTTGTCAAAAAAAAAAATTATACACTTTAGTAAATGTTTTTCTTTTTCATCTTTTAAATAGTACTTTATCCATACCTGTTAACATTTTCGCATATATAGCCCACTTTTTTGTTTTTATTTCAATAAAGGTCAACAACTAATTTACCTTTGCAATTAATCCCACGTTTTTAGTTTATTTAAACATGATGAGAATGTCTAGTTTTAGATTTTTAAATCCTTAAGGAGGTTTTGGTCTAGTGCTCCACCTCTTTTTTTGTGTTTTGTTTCCTTTCTTTGGTTTAATGTATTTTGGGTAGTTATAGCTTCTTGCTATTCTGCCAGTTTAAAAAAAATATCGAGTGTTACTTAGTATATTTTACATGGTTTAAATAAATTAAAAATGTAAAAAATATTCAATAATTTTTTATCAACCATTGTGTGTAATATACTTAAAAGTGATATGATGCATAGTCGAATATGATGAACCTGAAAGTAATGCGAATAATATTAATTTAAAAGTATAATAATTATAATAAAACAACAAATGTTAAGTTAAAAAATAATAAATTAATACTTATTGTATGACATTTTTCTTTTCCTGATTCAATAATTATTATACATAAATTATTATATTTTGAATGCTTACTTTGCTAATATTCTATGTGCTTTGAAATTTACCAAATATGCACAAAAAATTGTGTTTTTATACCACTGATCGGTTCATATTTTCCTCATAAACCAAACTTTGTTTGCATTTACATTTCTTAAAATTATGGCTCCTATTTCCTTTGAACAGTTGTGTCTATTTCACGAAATGGATCGTGAAATTTTCTCATGCCTAGTCATCCATTGGGCCCGTAACCCATCACAATCTCTTTTGATCATGGCCTTGTGGCTTTGGCTAGAAAACATTGGCTATGTGAGTATAATTTCAAAATTGGTTGGTCTTCATCCTACTATGATCAATGATGTGGCCCAAGAAGCTGGATCTTGCTTGATGTGTTTGGAGCAAGAAGAATTTTCCATCCCAGATGATGGTGGTTTGCTTCGAACCACAACTATAGTGGAAAGAATGATATCTCTTCGAGTTTTCAAGCAAAAAAGGTTCACTATCATAGCTGGTATAAAAAATGTTTTAAATAAAACATGTTCTATAATTTTCAATGATATTTTACTGCAAGTTTTGGGTAGAAATTGTGCTAGTAGATTACCACTACCTCACCCTTATAGACCCATTATTGTCCCTGGCTTCCCTCATCCAGTATTTGGTGAATTCAACATACCACCAACAAATTTTAAGGTACTTGATTTAACTAGTTTTGAGATATGGACTAATAAGAGGTTATTTGATGATGTGTTGGATATAGATAAAACCGTATTCTTAACATTTTCAAGAGGCTTCCCTATAGCAAAGGGAGAAGTGGTGTATTTTTTTACAAACACTTTTGGGGTCGACTGTATAAAGAGTATTCGTATGGGGAATGCAAAATCAAGTCATCAAGTTATGTATGCAACTATGGTCTTGAACTATGTGGAAACACTTGATAGAATTTTGAATGGGGGACGTATTGCAAAGTATTGTGTCAATGGAAAGCAATTATGGGCTCGCAAGTATGAGCGGCGAGAATAAATTTTGTTACATTTGAGAAGAAAAATAAAGAGAGAATTACAATTCACAAGGGAAAGCTATAGGTAGAACTAAAACACACATTTTCCTTGTTTTCTTGATTTGTCTGGTCAAATCATTTTTGTACTTTTGTGCGTGCTATATTAAAATAATAAAGTAATTAAGTTCTCTCTATTCAAAAAACGAGCCGATGATGTAGATTAATTACTTATTTACATGCCATTAATTAAATTATAAAAATGAATAATTTACGAAGTTGAAACTTTTAGGGGTGTTTCTTGCAATTTCATGAACCTCAATCATTTTAAATCATCAAATTGTGTGTCATGTTATTTAGAATATGTCACATCGTATTTTTTGAGTCCAAAAATTTGACAAAGAGACCAAAATTTAAGTGTTTTAAAATTGGGAACCAATTTCGTGAACATGTAAAAATAGAGGGATCAAAATTGATTAAGCGCGTTAAATATTACATTTGTGTTTAAATGTAGGACACTAGGACTTCATAGATCAAATCTTGAAGATTAACAAAGTTGACAATGGTATTAAGTTTGTCAATGAAGATATTTTTTTTTTCTAATTCAACGCCTAAAGATTACGATATTTATTTTTTCCATAACAAAACTTATAAATTCTTAAGAGCGTGTTATATTTATTTAATATTACAGTATACTATATAACAAGGAATCCTATATGTGAACGACAAATTCTTAAGAGTGTCTTCTTTTGTATGTTTTCAGCATGTGTTTCTCCACTTGAGGTATCATATGAGCCGTTCCCGGTAGACTCAATTCTCGTGGGGTGGTGTCTGGACCTTTTAAATAAGTGATTAGAAGTTGTTCAAAGTCTATCGTGTGAATGGGAAAAATATATTACAAGAATTCATATGCATACATCTTATATGCTTCATGTTCTTTTGAACCCAGACCCTTACATATAATATGCAATATCCCTACCAACTAAGCTAAGCTCACGGAAATAAATGATTATTTATTGTTGAGAATTATTTATTATTAAACAACGAATGATAGTCGTGCATATCACATTAGGATATAATTTATTTTTTTTGGTAACTATTTGTATATTTAGTAAAAGTAAAAGTCAAATGTTTACGTTATTATAAAATACGTCTTTTTATTTATTGTGTTCAATATATATATAAACGTAAAAGTCAACTTTTGTTTTAGTTCGTCTAGAATGTTTGTTCGATTTTTAGCCCTGCAAAAGTTTTCAATCACCACTTATGATCATTACTTTTAAGTCAACTTGTGTGTATCGTTCAAAATTTTGATTTTTTTCGCAGGCATGTTTAGAATATTAGAATCTCTCCCGAAAAGAATTTGAGCTTGTTAACAAAACATGAACTAAATATAAATTTTTATGTTTTTTACGCTTAAAAATTCATATTTAATTCATGTTTTATTAAAAAATCAATATTTTAGAGATATTCTTATAATAATCTAAACATTCATCCAAAAATCCGAAGGATGGACATAGTCTTAGGAACTAAAAGTTGAAGAATGTTTTTATGGAAAAATAACATATTAAACTCATACATATACATGTGGAGGGGGGGGGGGGGGGGGGGGTGTCTTATTTACGAGGTGATCATGTTTTATGTGTATCAAGTATTAAGTGTGGGTACCTCTGATATTTGTGATTCGAACGTTAGTTTGTCACATTGTGGGCGTCTAGCTCATTCCACGAGACCCAACTCACTTTAGTTCATTTGAATATACTATAAATGGATATACATTCTTTTTTACAAGATAAATAGATATACATTGTCAATGTAAATTGTTTTGCTTATGCATTCAATAATATATTGTCATTCCGTTTATTGAAATATGACAAGTTATAGCCGTTGATCTAGGTGTTTTTCACGAGGGACAACGAAAATAGACTATGACATATTTATAAAAGTAGGTATTTTAAACATTCGTAAGACACAATTTTATCAAAAAAAATCCCACGAAATATTTTATGATACCCAAGACATCGTTTCCTTTTAAAAATATGTATTTACCTTTGATGAGAACGACAAACAACCAAAATTTAGGGTCAGACAAACTCCTCTATATCGAATGAAAGTTAATCAAGTGGAAAAACTTCAAATGCAAGACAAGTGAGTCTTTCTCAAGTCCACAAAGGTTAACAAAGTTTGTGGAAGTGACAAGAACAATCAAATTTAAGTGGAACTTGACAACTTAGTGTTTTACTCGTGTTCCGTGTTTACAATGCCACTAACTGAAACAACTATTTACTGAGAGACACGTTCCAAGGAAACCTTATTTTCCTGGTCAAGTATTGGAACCTCCTGAGCAGATTTTGGGGATTTGGTAGAGTTGTCCTTAAAGGTCAAGGCAATGGATTTGGATTTGCGATCAGGTACTTTTACATCACGTTCAATCTCATGGCTCTTGAGAGAACTGATTAGATTCTCCAGACTTAGCTTGTTCAGATCCTTTGCCTCCTGTATAGCAATGACCTTTGGTCTAAACCTGACAGGGAGACTCATGAGAATCTTCTTGACATGATCAGGAACACCATAACGCAAAAGTCTGAAACCTTGAATACATGATTTCAATATCTCTGTCCTCCTTTATTTTGAAGAGTTCATATTGGTGAACCAATTGGTTTGCCTTAGTTTCCTTGACCTGTTGGTGTCGCGGTGATTTTTGGATATCAAGCTATTAGTTAGCGTTGACTCACAATTTTAAGTTCACCACCGATCTTTTATTTTTCCGAGGAAAAGGGAAAAAGTTCGAAAAAAAAAACTTATTTTTTAGAGAACAAGGTCTGGGGGTTGGTTACGCAAAGGGAAGGTATTAGCACCATAAACGTCTATAGTACTCTATAGGAACCTCTTGTTTTTGTTTATCTTTATGCTAAATTAATTATTTGCTTGTAAAGAAAGGCTTAAGTGTAAAAAGAGAAGAAAAATGTTTGTTATTTTGTTGATTTGGAAAGACAAAGTCTTTTGCCTACGTATCCGAGCGGGATCAACACCACGTAGTTCGGGGTAAAAAGCCGGGTAGTTTGTTTTGATTGATTTTAAAGTTTTGAAAATGTTTTTGAGAAGGATAAGAGGCCGAAGAGACATAGAAGAATAAAAATGTGAGTTTGGTTGATTTTAATTAAAGAAAAAGTCTAGATAATTAAAATTGATTAAAATTTGATTTAAAAAAAAAAAAAGAAAAATCACTTGGTCTGAAATTCAAGGTTGATTTTTTGGGATTTTTTATTATTTGAAATGTTTTTGATTTTTGATTATTTGAATGTTTTTGTGAAAATTTTGATTAATTCCTAAAGTCCAATAAACATAAGTGTGCTGAGATAATCTAAAGCGCCCCGGATCTCTCAAAATGACGTTGGATCAAAATGAGAGTCCTTTTCCTCGGATACGTTCGTTATTTTTGCGTTTTATCGTTTTCGACATAAAGCGGAATAAATAAATGTGGGTGTCAGTGCAATATTCTCATTTATATTTACACTGTCCCTAAATACATTCTAAGTATCAATAATAAAATAAAAATAATAAAGCAATAAATAATAAAAAAATTACAAATGCATAAAAAATAAATAAATATGCAAAATAAACCAAAAATAAATAAAACAAAAAGTGCATGAGATGATTTTTGTATTAAATAAACATGTTGCATAAAATAAAAAAAGAAAATAAAAATGCATGAAATGTTGGACATAAATAAATATGTTGCATTGAAATAAAATAAAAAAATAAATAAAAATGCATGATATGCAAGGCATTAAATAAATATGTTGCATAAATAAATAAATAAAAATAAAAGTAAAAATGCATGGTATGCTGGACATTAAATAAAAGTGCAAAAATAAATAATGAAAATAAACTGTACTAAAAAAAAGAAAAGAAAAATTCATTAAAATAAATCTAAGCCATAAAGAAAAATGACAAAAAAAAAATAACTGAGAAAGCAAAAGGAAAATAAATAAATAAAGCAAGGTAAAATGAAATAAAATAATAAAAGCAAATAAGCAATAAAATGCAAGAAGAAAACAAATGGAATGATAATAAAAAATGCAAGAAATAAACAAAGAAAAACAAAGAAATTAAAAGAAAAGAAAGGGGGTGTAGGAGTAGAAGGGGAGGTGTAGGTAGCGATCAAAAGAAAGGAGGGAAGGAAGGAGATGATGGGCCGTGCCAAAGCAGTGGGCCTAGGAGGGTATATATTTGTTTTTTCAGAAAAATCCTTTCATTTTTCTTTCTCTTCTCCCTCTCTTCTTCTCACCCGAAAACCCTCTCCCTTCTCTCTAGAACACACGGCCGGAGGTGGTTCTCCGGCGCGGTGCCCGAATTCACTGTTGTTTCTGATTATTCTCTCTGACTCAATCTGACTGACTCACTGTGAACAGTGCAATAAATGCACTATTTATAGGGCCTGAATTAGGGTTTATGAAATGACCAGAATACCCTTGCTGTAGAAAAATATTACAAAATTGCCACTGATCTGCTTGGGACTGAAAAAGGACTCAAAAATGAAAAAATAAATAAAAAGAAGTGAAATAATAAAAAAATATAAAACCGAAAATAAATAAAAAAAATAAAAAAAGAATAAAAAACATATAAAAGATAAAAAAGAAAATAAATAATGACAATAAAAAAACTAAATAAAAAAGTAAAAAATAAAAGACTTAATAAAGTAAATAAAAAACGGTTGCCTTCGGAAAAAAATAAGGTATTTTAAAATACCTCTCTGCCGAAATTTCGTCTGAAACGACGAAAAATTTCGGCTTCAAAAGACGAGTAAAACGAATCGAAAATGGGTCAAAATGGGGTATGACAGTTGGTTTCCTTCATACGTTAAGCAAAATGGTTCAAAGATGAATTCTGATGTAGATCTGTCTACTATCTTCAAGTACTCAGCATGAGGCAGAACATCCACCAGTATTCCTCGAACACTGTGATGCTTCTTGTACATTTTCTTCTGAGTGGTTGTCAGACTCTTTCTGTCAGCCATCATGCCTTCTTCATCAACCTCAAAGCTGATTCCATCTTCAATAATATCCCATAGTTCATCATCAACACCTACAATGCGACTGTACATTTTGCTTTTCCACCAAGAAAACTGTGTAGCATCTCCATTAAAAGAAAAAGGTTTGACAAAATAAGTGTTTTTATCATGGGTGGTGGTGTTGGTGATATCAGGAGTGGAAGTCTCTGTAGTGGAAGTCATGTTTTTCTCTCTGGATCTTTTTTTGTAGCATGGTTAAGTGACAAAGCACAAACCTTGCTCTGATACCAACTGAAGGTGAGAAAAACACAAGAAGGGGGGTTGAATTATGTTGCCTTTTTCTGGTTTCTTTTTCCTGGTGTTCAAAAGCTGATCAGAATCTGAGGTATACAGATTTTTATACAGAGTTTGAGTGCAGCAGATAGTACAGAAACACAAATATAAGGATAATGACAGAGAGAGAGAAAGCAGACACAAGACAATTTTATACTGGCTCCTCCTACAATCCAGGAGTAGTCCAGTCTCTTTGCACTTCCGAGAGATTTCACTATAATCACACATGATTACAAATTGCTTAAGGACAACTCCAAGAGACTTTCATGTGCTCAAGCACACTTGCTAAAAATTTCCTGCTCTAGGACTCTTCCTAAAGACTTCCTTGCTTGAGCACACAACTTAAGACTTCCTACTATAAGACTCTCCTAAAGACTTCCTTGCTCAATGACTACTCCAAGAGACTTATAAGTGCTCAAGCACGCAGGTAAGAGACTTCCAATGCTCTGAGGATTCACCTAAGAGACTTCTAGTTGCTCAAGGTTTCACCAAGAGACTTATACGCTTTAGATTTGCAACTAAAGACTTCTAATTTGTTCAACACCTGATTTAACAATGTTTGGTGTATATGAACAAATGAATATACTCTCTACAACTCTAGGATTTCTAAGATATAAGCTTGAATACAAAAAACCTAAGTGTTTTGCGCTATTTGATTTTGACAGAGTATTGACACTTTGAAATAGTAGAGTCTTGTTAATCTTCTTCGTGGTCTTCAGCTCCTTTTATAGGCAGAGATTTGAGAGACGTTGAAGAAGAGTGTCGGCGCAAATAGAGTCGTTGAGAAGCTTTGATCAAGAATGTTGGCCCTTTGCTTGATATGGATAATCTCGTTGAATACACTTGTTGCTTGCTTTGTTCTTGATTTCCTTTGTTTGATTGTACACGTAGACAGAAGACGACAGACAAAACTGCACCTATCAAAACCTTGATAATGACAGTTCACAGAATAGAACATAGCCTACGTGGATTCTAGGTCTCTCATAACTTACTCAAGTATGAGGGTGATCCAAGTCTGCAGTGTCTGTTTCTGAGTCTGATGACCATCATAGAGTCTGTTGAGTTACCTCTCCAGAATTTGTGTGGTGCACATCTTCTAAGGACGTGGACTTCTGGTTGACCTTTCTTTGGTCTTCCACCATAGTCTTCTTAACTTCTCCCGTTCCTTATGATGCTCTTCATATGTTCTTCCTTGATAGATAGATCTTTCTATGATTCTGCACATTGAACATATATTAGTATTCCAATTGTTCTTCAATACTTTGTTATCATCCAAACCTCAAAGAGATTGTCCAAGACACTTCTTGTTCCAACATAGACGAATCTTATGCATCATGTACCTTTAATACGAAGTTCACTCGCTTGTATTCCACAGTTAGAAATAAGGCCAAATAAGTGAACAAGTTGTCAAAGGAAGATGATAACTATGATAACTATGTGACTAGGCATGAGTACGGGTGTTCAAAATAAGTGAATTGGTTATCCTTAACCTAACTGAAATTTCTGGCAGGACCTAAATCTGTTCGTAGAACAGAGCACAACTTCTGGTGCAGTAAAACAGAGTGTAACACAGTAACAGTGGTTCAAAAGTAGAAACAAAACAGACTGAAAGTAAAGATGCACAGTTGATCTGTTAACCCAGTTCGGTGCAATGTCACCTACGTCTGGAGGCTCCAAGCCAGGAAGGAAATCCACTATGATAGTCCTAGTTCTAAGTTCTCAGCAAACTCCCAGTTTATAACTTATCACCTAGACACTACCCGTATTGACTTCAACCTAGGAACTCCTAGACCTGAGATCCTATCTCACCGCCCTCAGTCAATCACTGCCCCAGTGATTATCAGACTCTAAACAAATAGAGATGAAGACACTCTTCAAAACATAAACGTCACTTTTGCTTAAAAGCTTCAAGTGATTACAACTCAATAAAAAACAAACCAACTCATAAACAATTGAGTGGTGTACAGAAAACAGAGCATACAACTAGGGATGGGAATAGGCCAGGCCGGCCTACAGGGGCCTACGACCTAGCCTACGACAGGCCAGGCCAGGCCAGACTTTTTTCTTAAATAGAGAAGGCCTAGGCTTTTTTAGAAGCCTATTTAGCTTAAAAGGCCAGGCCACATGCCATTCAAAAAGCCTCTTAAGCCTATTAGGCCGGCCTATTTAAGTAAATATGATTAATATTATTTATTATTATAATATATTTTGTACTTTGAATTAAAATATAAATTCGTTAGTAATTTAAGTTTATTAGTATACATTAATTTTTAGCATATACAAATGTATTATTATAAACTAGAATTGAAATATGATGCAATATATAGTTAAATTCCCTAAAAACTCATGTTGATTACTAAAAGAGAGTTTAATCTAATTGATCTATTAGTTCGCTAGTCTATTTAAACTTAGATCACATTGCTTATTTAAAGATGTTCATATGATATAGGCTTTTAAACAGGATAGCAGGCCTTATCAGGCTTTCAGAAGGCCAGGCTCAGGCCTCAAAAGTAAGCCTATGACAGATCGCAGGCCAGGCTTAGGCCTTAAAAAATTTGGCAGGCCAGGCTTAGGCCTTGCAAAGCCTAGCTCGGCCTAGCCTATTCCCAACCCTACATACAACTCACAACAAAGACACACTAGAAACCTAAGTAATTCTATCAATGATGACTTCTTTTCTAGTTGCTTTTCTTCAATAGCAGCATCCTCTGTTTATAGCTTCAGCAGCAACATAATTCTTGACCAAATCCTTCAAAGATATATTCCCAGAATTCTTTAGAAGCAAATAGAAGCAATTTATTTTCCAGAAATATATTTTCCAAAGATTTCTTTGAAAATATATTCACAAATAATTGAATCCAATCTACAGAAAATATCTTGCGAAATTCTTCTTCCTTCTAGAAACGCAGCTTGGATAAATCTTCAATTAAATCTTCAAAAGATCATGTGAGACAATAAACACTCCAAGGCGCAAAAAACAGAACGCAGAAAACCAGCTTCTGAAGGTACTTCTGAAGAACGCAGAAAACCAGCTTCTAAAGGTACATCTGAAGAAGTGCTTCTGAAGGTCTGCGTTTGAAAGTTCTGCGTCTGAACATTTCAGCTTCTGAAGGTTGCTTCTGAAGTTCAGCTTCTAAAATACCCAGCTTCTGAAGTACTGTTCACAAATGAGGATCAGCTTCAGAATACGCACATATTGCTTGCATATTTGATTTTAGCAAACATAAAGCCAACAACCAAATATCCAACAATCTCCCCCTTTGGCAAATTTTTGGCTAAAATCAAACTGAGATACACAACAACAAATTCTGAACAGATCAAGAGGAACACAAACGTAGCAACAGAGTCAGCAACGACTTAAACACTACGTTTCACACAAAAACGCCCCCTGGAACATACAAAAGCAGCTTCTGAGGACACACAGCTCCTGAAACAGATCGACACACTACTCCAAGACATTCAGGAACAAACAGAGACTCCTACTCCCCCTGAACTACTGAAACAGGTACACATGAACAACTCCCCCTGAACTGCTTCTGAAACAACCATACTTTTCTCCCCCTTTTTAGCCAAACAATTTTGACAAAAATAATCATCTAATCACCAGGAGTAGAAAGAACCAAAAAACAGCAGATACAGACCAGATGCACTCAAACATAGCAGAAACAAAGGATATAAACATCCAATACAGACCAGCATACCACAGAACCACAAATAGAAGTAACATCAGTGACACTTCTCAGACCAGCAGAATCACATAACAGAACCCATCACACAGTCTTCACAGAAGAACAAAAACAAGAACACAACTGCAGAGTATGACACAAACTTGCCGACCAGAAACACAAAATGAAATACAGGACATCAGTTAAAAACTTGACAGTCTTCAAACTCAGCATCAGAAGCTGCTTAGTCTTCCTTAGACACAGCATCAGATGCTGCTTATTTAATGTGTGCTTCAGGCACATTCAGAATCTTCTTCCCAACAATCTGCTTCTGAAGTACAGCAATCCTCTTCTGAACATATGGCATGATGTCTTGCTCAACATCATCCTCAGACTCACAAGGATCCACTTTCTTTCCTTTTAGTGCATTCTTCTTTGGGACAGGAACCATCACCTTGCTCCAGACTTTAGATGGTCCACCAACAGCACTCTTCTTAGCAACTGGGGTAGGCCTGCTGGCAGCAGCAACAGCCTTTTCTTTCCTATTCTTCAGCCTCTTATCAACATTTTCATATTTTGGTCTCCATACCTTCTTGACATTGACTACAACAGGTTTAGATTTTCTTTGTTGAAAGTGCTTGGGGTATCCATGCAGCTTGTAACAGAATGACTTTATGTGCCCCTTTTTACCACAGTGATGACATACCCAAGGATGAGATGCCCTCTTGCTCTTAGATCTCTAAGGTTGGTTCTGGTGTTCCAACTTAGTTTTGCTCATCATTGGATCACATGTTTTAACAACAGCACTGAACCTTTTAGCTGGATTTTGCTGTTTGTTGTTCAAGGCCCTATCATCAAATCCAATACCACTTGGTTTCCCTTGGTTCTGACTCTCCAAAATCTTTTCAAGCATATCAGTACTAGTGTTCAACATTCTGGCTTGCTTCTTCATATGTTCAAGTTGAGAGTTCAGTTGGGTTACCTCATCTTTGAGATCAGAAATTTGTGTTAGATGGTTACTTCTTTCATCATGCAATTGACTGATAGTCTCCTTCTGATTTACTAATAACTTGCAAACTTCTTCAAATTCAACATGTAACTTTTTGCAAGAATCAACACGTTCTTCATAAGACAGTTCTCCTTCTGAGTCCATTCTGCCAGAAAATAACTTCCCTGGAGCTCACCCAAATACAGGCAGGGTGCCTGCTCTGATGCCAATTGAAATTTCTAGCAGGACCTAAATCTGTTCATAGAACAGAGCACAACTTCTGGTGCAATAAAACAGAGTGTAACACAGTAACAGTGGTTCAGAAGCAGAAACAAAACATACAGAAATTAAAAGACTGAAAGTAAAGATGCACAGTTGATTTGTTAACCCAGTTCGGTGCAACGTCACCTACATCTGGAGGCTCCAAGCCAGGAAGGAAATCCACTATGATAGTCATAGTTCTAAGTTCTCAGCAAACTCCCAGTTTATAACTTATCACCTAGACACTACTTGTATTGACTTCAACCTAGGAACTCCTAGACCTGAGATTCCGTCTCATTTCCCTTAGTCAATCACTGCCCCAGTGATTATCAGACTCTAAACAAACAGAGATGAAGACACTCTTCAAAACATAAACGTCACTTTTGCTTAAAAGCTTCAAGTGATTACAACTAAATAAAAAACAAACCAACTCATAAACAATTGAGTGGTGTACAGAAAACAGAGCATACAACTCACAACAAAGACACACTAGAAACCTAAGTAATTCTATCAATGATGACTTCTTTTCTAGTTGCTTTTCTTCAATAGCAGCATCCTCTATTTATAGCTTCAACAGCAACATAATTTTTGAACCAAATCCTTCAAAGATATATTCCCAGAATTCTTTAGAAGCAAATAGAAGCAATTTATTTTCCAGAAATATATTTTCCAAAGATTTATTTGAAAATATATTCACAAATAATTGAATCCAATCTACATAAAATATCTTGCAAAATTCTTCTTCCTTCTAGAAACGCAGCTTGGATAAATCTTCAATTAAATCTTCAAAAGATCATGTGAGAAAATAAACACTCCAAGACGCAAAAAACAGAACGCAGAAAACCAGCTTCTGAAGGTACTTCTGAAGAACGCAGAAAACCAGCTTCTAAAGGTACATCTGAAGAAGTGCTTCTGAAGGTCTGTGTCTGAAAGTTCTGCGTCTGAACATTTCAGCTTCTGAAGGTTGCTTCTGAACAGTGCTTCTGAAGTTCAGCTTCTGAAATACCCAGCTTCTGAAGTACTGTTCACAAATGAGGATCAGCTTCAGAATACGCACATATTGCTTGCATATTTTATTTTAGCAAACATAAAGCCAACAACCAAATATCCAACACTAACCATTAACCAGACTACATCTGATTTTTAAAGCCCGTGCCATTTAATTTAAAACCATAAACAATTGTTTTTATTGAAATTAAAACAAAACAAAAATTTGCGAGTAAGATTGACAATAAACTAAGTCAAATCGAACATAGTTCAAATGGATAAGTATCTTTAAGATATTCTCCTCTGTATTCGAGTCCTATGGAATTTTGTTGGTTTTTGTCTATGTTAGTTGTATTAATTTTGACGTGTTTTAGTATTTTTCTTTTGGAGTGTTGTAAGTGACCGTGTTTTTTCCTTTTTTATATTTATATGCATATTTTCTTTTCGAGTGTCTATAAGTGGCTATGGTTTATCCTTAAAAAAAAGTGGTTATGGTTTTCATGTTTTATATTTATATGCATATCTAAGCTTTATATTTGTGTTTGCCATTTAAACATGTTTTAGTTACGATAACTTTTATTTTAATTATCGTACAAAAAATATTTGAATTTAATCTTTGTTTTTCTCTTTTAAATGAAGATGTCAAATTTGCAAATATTTTTAAAGTTTAACGGTGGTGGGTTAACGGTCCAAAACAACTTTGCACATACAACCAATCAAAATATTTAAAATCGTCACATTAATTAATGTTTTTAATTTATGTGACAATTTGAAATATTTTATTGGTTGTGTGTGCAAAATTATTTTGGACCGTCAAGTCAACCCACCATCAAACTAATCGAATTATTTGTGAATTTTAAATTGAGTCGAACTCAAATTAAAAAAAACTGGCTTAATTGCAGTTTTGATCCCTCTATTTTCTTTTTGTGAAATTGGTCCCCCTATTTTAAATTTGACAGTTTTGGTCCATCCATTGTTTTTTTAACTAAAAAAGGTGATGTGATAGATTTTAAATGTCGTGGTATATGATCCGAAGATGAAAAAATATTAACATCGATGAAATCGTAAGAAAATTCCCTTGAAAACTCCGTTTAAAACATGTTATATCACTATATTTTAGACAAAATTTTATATAAATGAACCAAAACTGCCAAATTTTAAAATAGAGGGATCAATTTTACAAAATAATAAAAATAAAGAGACCAGAACTGTAATCAAGTTGAAAAAAATTCGTATCACATTTAAGTTGAAATTATCCGACTCGACTAATTTAGATTTTAAAAAAATATAAAAACATGGCGGTGGTGGTGGCATAATATAAAGTGCTTTCTATCCATTAGCCAATTATCAATTTTGTCATTGTTGTTCACTCACTTCACCCACCAGCATCGCTACTGATTGATTTATATATCGCGGAGGTTTTTATTTCCCCTAAATTGTTTTTCGTCTAACAAATTTTACCTTGCAGTCTCTCTCTCTCTCTCTCTCTCTCTCTCTCTCTCTCTCTCGAAACCCTAACCCTAATCCCTCAATTCACAACCTTCTTTTCACTCTTTCATATCGCAGGTACTCTCACCCCTTCTTCTAAAACCCTAGAATACTCTATCTCTAAATCTCTATTAATTCTAGGGTTAATTGATTTGCTTGATTGAATGATTAATTAATTCAATTAACACCATTAATTGCAGATAATGGGAGAACCAAAGGACGAAACATACGAGGAAGAGCTTCTCGATTACGAGGAAGAAGAAGACAAAGCTCCCGATACCAACGGAGCTAAAGTCAACGGTGAAGCTACCAAGAAGTAAGTTGTTTCTTGTTTCATGCGACTGATTTTAAGACATAGATCCATGATGTTTTTTACGTAGTTAATGTATCTTTGTTCTTTTTTATGTTAGGGGCTATGTTGGAATTCACAGTTCAGGATTCAGAGACTTTCTTCTCAAACCAGAGCTTCTTCGGGCTATCGTCGATTCAGGATTTGAACATCCATCTGAAGGCAAATTTTCCATCTTTATTTATATATGTATTCAGTTTAACTTTACTTTTTTTGCAATTGTGGATCCTTGAGATTTTTCAAGTTTAAAATCTGTATTTCATGATTAATCAAACCTGATCCTGTCATATGGAGTAATTTGTTTCTACCTAATATCCTTAATGCGGGATATGAAATTATTTTTTGAATTTGATTAAGTTACAACTTTTGATAAAATTTTAATCCTAGTTTTAGTTGATGCGATTTCGGTTCCAAGATGGACTAAATTGTGAATTGTGAAATTTCTTAAAAGAATAGGGAAGCAGTGGAGGGATTTATTTTTAAAATTGGAGGACTGGATTCATTCAAAAATTTGTTGTAGGATTGAATTAGCACTTGTTTGGATAAATAAGCTTATTTGCAGCTTATAGCATAAGCGCTTATCATGATTAACACTTACCTATAAGCTTGTATAAGCTACTTTTATAGCTAAAGCTTATGAAAATTATCATAAGCCGTTTTCATAAATTCTCTCAAACAGTCACACAAAACTTATGCCATTGGATAAGCTCAAATAAGCCGATCCAAACAGGCCCTAAAAGTATGATCAAGTCTTGTTCACTTTCATTTTAGGCTCTGCAGATAATGCGATAGTTATTGTGTCTTCAAGACCGACTGTTTTTTCATTCATTCATTCCTTTATAATATTATGTTGAATTACTCTGGTTTAATCCTCTAAATATTACTTTTTCACTCCTTTTCCCCTTACTCCTTTTCTATGAAATTTTGGTATAGGTTGCTTTTAATTACACATCTTGCAAGCCCGACTGTTTTTTCATTCATTCATTCCTTTATAATTTTTGTTTAATGTTCTGTTGTATATTCATATAAATGACAAGTTAAATAAAATTACTTTTTTAACACTCACAGGTAATACATCTATCACAATACTGTTCTGGAGAACTAACATGCTTTGGTAACGCTATCAAATTAAAAGCGTCAGAAATGGTTTATTTTACTTACCGTTGGTTCCTTCGGGCCTTTTTTCTTTGCTTCATCATCAGTGCAACATGAGTGCATACCTCAAGCAATCCTCGGAATGGATGTAATTTGTCAAGCTAAATCTGGAATGGGAAAGACTGCTGTCTTTGTTCTCTCGACTTTGCAGCAGATTGATCCTGTTCCAGGCCAGGTTTCTGCACTTGTTCTGTGTCACACAAGAGAACTAGCTTACCAGGTATTTATTGGGGCATCAGTATAAGAAAGTTATGGAATTTGTTATACTAGAATCTTCTGATTTAAGACGTGCAGCCTTTTCCTTTCAGATATGCCATGAGTTTGAGAGGTTTAGTACCTACTTACCCGATCTGAAGGTTGCTGTCTTTTATGGTGGGGTCAATATCAAAGTTCACAAGGATCTATTGAAAAATGAGTGCCCTCAAATTGTTGTTGGAACGCCTGGAAGAATACTAGCATTGGCTAGGGAGAAGAATCTTTCATTGAAGAATGTTCGTCATTTCGTTTTAGATGAGTGTGATAAGATGCTCGAATCACTGGGTTTGTGCTGAATAGTCCTTCTGTTTAGTTTAAATATTACCACTGGTCTTCTCTTATTTTCCACGTGGTTTTTATTGTTCTTATGATTTTTTTTTTTTGCAGACATGAGGAAAGACGTTCAAGACATTTTCAAGTTGACTCCCCACGATAAGCAAGTTATGATGTTTTCAGCAACACTCAGCAAGGAAATCCGCCCAGTCTGCAAAAAATTTATGCAAGATGTAATTTCTCATGGCCAGCACTACTTGATTAGAAGTCTCTTTTTCATACTTCCCACATTCCCTGAGGTTTTTAGTTGTTTGATTGCTGTGGTTTCATCAATCTTTACTTCTGATAGGGTTTCTGTTTATGTACTGCTTTTCATTTGTCCAATTTTACTAAACAACCTGCTGGTGAGTTGGAGTGTGGTTGGCACTGGATTGGAGTAGATGTGGATGAGATTTTTAGTAATGCTCCTGACTGGGGTTATGTACTTTTGTCCGTATCTTGTTGTTCATGTTGGAAGTTTGTTTTCTCTCTATTATTTGCTAGTGTTGGGTATGGGCATTTCATTGTGTTGGGTGTTCTTTTTCTTTGAAGAGGAGGTGTGTGTGTGGGTGGTGGGTTGGTTGGGTTGAGATATTTTGGGTTTGTTCCTGTCATTTTTCTTTGGGTGCAAGTATCCAATGTCCGTGGCACTTGTCGGTGACAAAAAAAGTTTCTGCAAGGAGACAAAACACGTGGACAAGAACTGTGGTTCAAGGGATCTGCATCCATCATTCATTTCGTTGTGGATTCCATTAGCTTGAGGACGGACCCTAACATGATTTACTGTCAAATTTGTTCCTTTCAGCCTATGGAAATTTATGTTGATGATGAAGCCAAGTTAACCCTTCATGGACTGGTGCAGGTAGGTTTTTTTTCAAGTTGTTTGCTTATATTTTTTTTTTAAGAAAACTTTCCCCTCTTAAAATTATTTGTTTACCTTACCTTCTTGTCTGTCGTGACAGCACTACATCAAATTGAAAGAGGAAGAGAAAAACCGCAAGTTGAATGATCTTCTTGATGCCCTAGATTTCAACCAAGTTGTTATCTTTGTGAAAAGTGTTAGTAGAGCAGCTGAGCTGGACAGACTACTTATAGAGTGCAATTTTCCATCCATATGCATTCACTCTGGCATGTCCCAAGAAGAAAGGTTTGTTTTATGAGATATCAGCGGATGCTGGGAATCATTTTCTTTCATGTTTTGTGATTCCACTGGACATTTTTTTTTTGCCGTGTACTTTTTTTGAACGTTTTTGGGGATTGTGTGGATGCCACAGAAATGTATCAACACTAATCTGTGGCTCACAATAATGGTGCTGAAAGGAGTGTCTTGCTTGTTCCCTTAGAATTTTTATTTGTAGAATTTACCTCTTGTCCAAGCATTTTCAGAGCTCATTAATTGTATATATTTAAAAACAAAATAACATGTGTGAGCTTTTGGAATATAAGAGATTTATTCAATGCTATTATGACATTACTGAGGAAGGATGACTTTCAATGTTCTAGTGCATTAGCAAAGATCACTTTTGATTTGAGAGAACAAATTCAGATCTATAAATTTTTTTTAGAGTAATGATATTTGTACAACCATTTGGTGACAACTTTTGTGACAACTTTTTTTTTTTCTATCATATTGGTCAAAAACAATAGAGAGAAAAAGGAAGAGAGAATAAGAACATAATGTGAGTATGAGAGAGAGTTGTCCAAAAGTTGTCACAAAATGGTTGTTCAAATATCATTTCTCAATTTTTTAACTCTTTGAATGACAAAGGAAGTTCAGGGAACAAGTGCGGCTGTTGGTACCTATACCTTAATTGTCTATTGACAACTCTGTTGCAGCGGGTTTATTATATTGATTTGATGTTTTGTCATCGTCTCTTTTACCCCAGTTTCACTGTTATTCTATTAGAGTGAAGTGGTCGCATGAACAATTGATATTTGTATATAATCTTATTATTTTATTTGTAGGCTGAAGCGTTATAGAGGTTTCAAGGAGGGGCATACTAGGATTCTTGTAGCTACAGATTTGGTTGGTAGAGGAATTGACATTGAACGTGTCAATATTGTTATAAACTATGACATGCCTGATTCTGCAGACACTTACTTGCACAGGGTATAAATAAACTTGATCTGTCTTTATTTTGATCTTTCATTTATTTACTTTCACTAAATTTTGGTTTAGGGTAGTCTGACTCTTTTGGAGGGATGCTTTACAGGTTGGCCGAGCTGGAAGATTTGGAACCAAAGGCCTTGCAATTACATTTGTTTCGTGTTCTTCTGATGTTGATGTTCTCAACAATGTAAGGGACTAACTTTGTTGTCATTATTTTGTTTTCCATTAGCATTTCTAATAATGTTTGTTGTGATTTGCAGGTTCAGTCAAGGTTTGAAATAGATATAAAGCAGCTTCCTGAGCAGATTGATACCTCTACCTACAGTAAGTGCTTTTTCATTCATTGATATTAATTCCTGTAATGATTTGTTTGTAGAACGGAATTGGAATTATAGTTAAGAATTTATTTTCAATTTTTCTCACTTAGGTGTTTCTTCTGTTAGTTCATTAATTTATTTTTTTCATCTTGTATTCCTTTCGAATTCTAATGGTCAATTATTTAATCCATTTGCTAATTTTGAACGATCGGTTTTTATCAATGCATTAAAAAAAGCAAGATTTGTGCTTTCCTAAAATTGGTTGAGTATCTCTTTCTGCAACCTAATTTTTATATGATTGGAGTTGAACTGGATTACTTGTAGCTGCTGTCTTTCCAAATCCTCATTTTCTTAGTTGCACATTTTTATGTTTCATGATGTTATGGAAATACAGTTTTTTTTCATTGTATGTGGGAAGTTAAGAAATACTGATAATTTTTCACGCCCTTCAAAATTTTACAATTTTTTTATAAACAATTGAATAATATATTTAAACCATTTAATTGCACTTTTAATTTTATTTCCTCAAAATAAATAACGAATGTTTGTGGTTACCAAAAAATTTTTCAACGAGAAAAATCTGACCTGAGAGGCAAGAATAGCTGAGGGACCAGGTTGCATAATTAGTTTGATGTGCTATTTTGTTAATTCTAGACATCTTCTGCATTCTAATATTAGTCTCTCCTGACTTGGTGCGCAGTGCCATCATAGTGGATACTGCTTTGGGGCAACACTTGAGCTGTTTGGACGGTATGAGTACCCTCATCTACTGAATTTGAGGCAGTTTTTTTGAAAAGGGCAGCTTGATGATTTGACCATGCTGATGCCAGGCGTAGGCCACTTTACCGTTGATCGGTGTTAGACATTCTGTATGATGTCTTATGTGTTGCCTTAATTGTGTTGTACTTTGTTTTTACGATTGTGTTTGAGTTAGTATGTGACTGTGATACTGTGGATGAACTGGATTCACTCTTATAATTTACTTTAATAGGTTGAAACAGAATATCGTACTGGTTTTGTTGCTCATGTCTTTGCTGTTTTAACGGAGAGTAACTTTATCTTTTCCTCACATTTCTATCAAATCATACATGATTTTAGACATCTTTTCCTCACATTTCTACCAAATCATACGTGATTTCAGACGAAAAAAACAGTTTTTGTTCTGAAGTGTACTTTCAGATAGCTCAAAAACTTGGTTTTTTCTCGAAGTTATTTTCAAATTGATTTTATGTTCAGTGTCTACATTTTAAGCATATAATTTTTAATTATAAAACGTGTATTTAAGGCCTTCATAGTTAAAATAAGAAGTCTTAATTACATGTTTTATGCTAAAACGTGTTATAAAGAGCAGGAACTTTATTTGTGATGTTCCATAAATTGAAACTAAAGTTGATTGCATAACACAGCCAAGTAATTAAGGCCTTGATAGCGAATATGGTTAAAATAAGAAGTCTTACAAAGAAAACGGTGCCTACTTTCCACCTATTCAGCCAATTATAAAGTAGAAGGACCTCCCGAAGAGGAACACACGAGTATTTACTGAGGTCACTTGTTATACAATATTTCTTCAAAAATAAACAAGTGTTAGGAATGTTCTATTTTCAACACTCGCTATCATGTTATTTATTTGAGATTTATTTTTAAAGCTTTAGACCTAATAATTTACAAGTTTGAGTTTCTTCTGAATAAGTCTTTGAATAAGTTTGCTCAAAAAAAAAAGTCTTTGAATAAGTTAATGTGATGATTTTGTTCATGTTTACGTCGGCAAATGAAAGCAAATTGTCAGAACAAACAAGACGAGCAAGATAATTAAGCGCAACTCTATCACCGCAATTTCTTCATGTTTTCAGAAAATCAGAATAAAAATTGCATGAAAACTCCATCACTGCAAATTTCACTTCTTACACTCTTTTATTCAACACGATAAGAATTTTGCCTCCACAGCCGCAACATCACCTACTGAAATCCACCACTTCTCCACCAGACACTCTTCTCCCTCTCCACCTAACTCTGATTCCGTTTCTCACCTTCATTTCCACTCTGATTGAGCAAAAAATGGAGACGACGAAGAACACCATGACTCGGATTCCCTCCTCCATCATCGCTCCCACAATCCCATTCTCCTTTACATCTACCTCACAAACACAACATTGATTACTACAACGATTCACAGATACATCAATATCACTTTAATTTCCACATGAAGATCTTTAAACTATTGAATTTTTGAATGATTTTTGTAGGCATGTTTTGAACACTAGCAAAAGCTCTTCACAAAAATTTAGAAATTTTCAACATGGGATGAATTAAATATGAATTTTTAAGGTCAGAATTTCAAGATAAAAGTAAAGTAAATTTGGACCTAGAACTCAAATTTGGATCTCATTTTTGTAGAGAAACCTTTTAAATGTTATAACATGCGTGAAAAAAAAATTATTAAAAAATACATGTTGACTTGAGAGTAGGGACTACATGAAAATTTTATAACGATGACAAAGTGCCACATTTTTATAGGGACAAAAAACTAAAAGTTAATAATTTTGTAAGGACAAAAATTATATTTAACCCTATTATTTAATATTTCTTGAAATTTTTGAAAGTTTTAATATTTATATGGCAAAAATAGAATCACCTAGGATCGAGGCAAGATCTTAGATCTCATCTATCTTGACTCTACCACCAAGGTAAAATGATTTGTGTATGTTTGTTGTCCCCAATTTAATATATATCACATAATAATCTAAACACATATATGGATTGACTTAGATTTATGTAGAGCATGATAACAAACTTGTGTTTTTTTTTTTTATTATGAATGGTTTGACCCATCTGACAATGGGACCAAAATTGATCCAAAGTACAAATTTTTTGACATACGATTGGACTTAAGGTATAATGTGGTTGACTCGTTCATCATGACACATAATACCAGACAAGTATACTAAGCACCTTATCTTTCATATCGACGACACATATGGGGATGGTGTATTGCCATCAAGACAAACCGAAAAGGTTGCATTGAAACAAAGTTCGAGATGAAGAAGCAACATAACAAGATAATGGAATGTCACATGTTTTTGGAGTAATTGAAGTCGAACCAATAACAAGTTTGGTTGATCGAGAAGTTGATGGTCGACAAGTTGATGTTCGTACATCTCCTCCTCCTCCTCCTTTTGACAAAACGATGAGATCTCAATTTGGTGTGCATGCACATGCACAAGAATGAAACGCGACGCTTTGGTACGTAGAAGGGTTTTGGTTGGACAATGAGAGTGAAGAGGAAGAAACATGGTAGAAGGTGTTTGTGAGAATGTATAAGAGCGGAATATGGAAGTCTCTCGCTCAATAAAATAACACAACTTTGTTATCATGCTCTAGATAGATCATCAGTTAATTTGCACACCGCTACTTATACTGGACTTTTGTGACTTTTTTGTGTCAACGATGAAATGTGATTGTGTTTTGTTTTTTCTTTCAAAGTACCATACACGCTTAAAAGACTAGTGTTTTCATTTTTCCCACCATCAGACAACAACTCCCTCCTCTTTCTGATTTTTGTCGTCCTTTTCTATATAAGATCTTCGATTGTTGAAAATTGAAATCCATCGGCGGCTGGGTTATCCTCTAAGTTAGGCAATTATTGGAGCCTAACACTCATGATATTACCCTCCAACAACACTTTAGAAAGCTCTCTAACCATTCTTTATATACATTATTTAATAGACAAAAATTTAATTATCAGGTAGTGATGATGGAATAAAAGTGTACATATATGATTGATCACCGAGTAAGTATTTTCTCAAGCGTGTAGAAAGAAAACTTTACATGATTACATCTATCAAAAGAACAAAAAATTTTACAATATATATAGGATCACACTTAATTTGAAGAGGTGTGTTATTTGAACAACCATTTGCATGACAACTTACGAGACAACCATAGATTTATAAAGAAAAGTAGGTCTTGACAAAAAAACCAGAGTAAGTAAAAACATGATGTGAGTATGAGAGATAAAATTATCATAAAAGTTGTCACAATCAAATATCATTCCTCTAATTTTAATCTCCCCTCGCTCATCAGTCATTCGTTTTCTTCGACATACATTTCTCTACTTCGTCTCCTTTTCTTTCTTCTTTCTCTTTTTCATTTTTTGCTGAGACAAATGATATTTCATGAAATTATTTATAACTGATCACGTATCTATAATTTTTGACCAAAATATAGTTCGAAAATGTTGTCCTTGGAATAAAGTAGAAAAGAGGAAGCTTATAAAATTTAAAATACAAAGTTTATAACCTACAAAAATTGTCCTTTATTGTATAATTTTACAACTATTTTGGGACAACTATCTTCTCTCTCATATTCTTATTGTATTTGTACTCTCTCTCCCCCTCTCCATATCTCTCTCTCATTATCGTTTTTATTCCAAAAAAAGAGAGAAGAAACCAGTTGTCTCAAAAGTTTTTTTTAAAGACGGTTGTCCCAGAAATTATCACCGAATGATTGTACAAATATCATTAATCATTCTCTAACCCTAAATATCTCACGCCCATCGATCACAAATTTACTTGATTGTTAGAATGTTTGTATGGACATCACCCCTTCTAAAGAGTTGACGTCATCCTTCGTCGTGCTTCCAATATATTATAAGAAAAATAAAATCAATTAAAATCAAAATAGAAGATTCATGTTACCTTGAATGAAGGGCACAAATATGCTGCATTGGGCAAGTTAGGACTTAGGAGTGAACCGAAGAATCTGTATTATATGTTGCGGTGTCAACATCAAAGAGTATATATTATATGGCCTTTTATGCAAGCCCAAACCCCACACAAAGAATAGGTCATCCATCCTCACCTAACAAACACGGAACAGAAAAGTAAACAATGTTATCGGCGGATACATGCGAGGTTTGGCAAAGAAAATGGAATAGGTGGTGTTGGAAATTATGAGTGTTAACCCACTTGGGTTGATCGGTGATATTGACTTGGGATCTGAGAGCGTGCTCCCCCTCTAGATCTCAAGCTCGATTCTCTCTGATGTTAATTTGGGTGGACTAATTTAGCTTCTTAAAAAAAATTTATGAGTGTGATGCATTGCATTGCACTTGATGTTTTGTTCATTTTTTTCTCTTAATCATCGTTATTATTTCAAAGAAAATGGATATTGATAATCAAAGTTCGATCAATAAGTAAATAAGGTATGATCGAATATTGTTTTAGTTCAAATTCGAATTTGATTCTCTTAAATGAATGATCCGTATCACATTTACCACTTGAATTCAACCCCCAATTATTTTATTGGTTGATATTGAGAAGTTAATGTGGCCCAATTTAGTTTATCCCAACATTTGCGCCATTAACTCGAAGTGGCAAGCACGTTTCAAGTTATTGCCATCTCTGTTTTGTAGCATTTGAACGAAGAGAAAAAAAAAATTTAGCAGTCAAACTTATGACATGTCTAAGCACCGATTTGAGTTAATTTCTTTGTGCGTATTTGTCACCCTCCTTGGCTCCACGCATGGTTATGTCATATGAATGAATGGTTTACTTGTTGAAGCGCGACTAACACATTTTTCGATTGCATTATACTGACCCAATATGTGAAGTTAGGTGTCCGTCAAAATATGTATAAAAAGTTTGGTGAACTATCAAATTTAACATCAACAAAATGGAGACAAAATCACACATAAAGACGGAACAAGTCATGGTCTTCCTATTAATATTATTATTTGGCTTAGATACAATTTTGGTCATTCTTTGCTCAAAACTAACTTGACTCCTCAATTTACAAAATCGGTTTTTTAGTCCTTATTTTTTCTTTTATAATTACGGGAATTTTTCATCCCCTCCATTTTTTTGACGAACACGGTGGTACTTCTGAAGTTTAGTTGGTATTATTTATCATTCAATTCCTCATTGTTATGTCGTACTTTTATATTAAATTGTTTAAAAAATAAATTAAAAAAAATTTGGTTTAATTATAATTTTAGTCTCCAGAATTTTTACTCATTCATGAAATTGGTCCCGCCCATTCTAAAATCGTCTTGTTTTTGTCTCTCTTTCAAATTTTTGAACTAAAAATTGATGAAATATCATATTTAAATTGAAGTTTCTTGGGAATTTACTTTTTTTTTTCTTTCCGTATATTCAATTGTTAGGAAACCAATCAAACTTCAATTTTTTTTGGTCAAGTAGCCTAGTGGCTGAGATTCACACATTTTAAATGTGGAAAAGTAGGGTGTCGAGTTTCAAACCCCGACCCATGCATATATTATGCATTGTTTCTACCAACTGAGTTAAGTTTACGGGGACAACTCCAATTAAAAATGCTCTTCTTTAATTGACAAATAATAAGAACGATAATTAATTTTGTTAATAGTACTCCATCCATCTCACAGTAGGTGTCTTTTTACTATTTTTCTCTGTCTCAAATTATTTGTCCCTTTTACAATATCAATACAACATTTATTATTCTTTTCCACTAATATGCCCTTATCTATTGCATTTCAGTCGTCTAACTACTCTGCTGACTGTAATTAGTGAGGGTGTTTAGTAAACTAAAGATACTTTATCATTAAAATCAACACTACTAATTATTTTCTTAATAACCGTATGAAACTCAAAAGAGACACTTATTGTGAGATGGAGGGAGTAACAAATTTATTAATAATGTCTACTCCCTAATCCCTTTGGTTCTAAACATAAGAGAAAATTATTTTTTCAGATTCATTGAATAAATGATGTATTTAGTTCATATTATAGTCTATTTACATTAATTATTTAATGAACCTAAAAAAATATTATTCCCTTATATTTAGCACCGGAGAGAGTATTAATTTACCAAAATTCCTCTTATATTTATTGATTTCATGATTTCCGTATATAATTCTTTGCATTCTTTTCGTCAATTCTTGCATTCTTTTATTTTCATCAATTCTTTTCACCAATTTTACACCCAACATTTGCAAGAGAGAACATATATACAGGGACAAAAGGAGTATTATCTATGCTAAAGTTACATTTTTTAATTTCTTAAATAATATCTTAAAGACACTTGTTACCATTTTTTTTAATTTATAATGAGAACTTTTTTGTAATTTTTTTATATTTTTTAATTTGAACCATTTTATTTTTGCAACACAATAATTTAAACTATTATTCACCATAAATGTGAGTGACTTTTAGTCATAATCAATTTTACAAAATTAATTTACTAAAAATCAATTCTTGTTCTTGTACAAACGAAACCAAACATACACTTAAAGAATCGACAATAAAATACTTAAGAGTCACATAAATGACTTAATTGTTTTTGTGAAATAAAGAAGTTGAGAGTCATAAAAGACAAAGTTCAAGTTCCACATTCCACAAGCAAATCTAAAAATAACATTTTTCTTTTTTTGAGAGGTCCTAGCATTTTCTTTAAAAAAACATTACTCAATCAAACAACTATAGAAAAAAATAATCATAATTATTTATAATAATACTATATAATACACAATTATTTTATTGACCGGATATAGTACACAATAATTGATAAAGATAACATACTTTTAAATTGCATTGACCAATAGATAAATTCCTCACTTGACCAAAAAATTAAAAAAATTCCACAAAAATAAATTATGTCAAATAAAACCAAAAGTGTCCCTTAAGGGATGACTGTACTAGTTTGAATAGTAATAAAAAATAATTATTTAATTTTTGTAATAAAAAAATAAAAAAATAATTATTAATTTATAGAGTTGTTTTGTAGTGGTTGCTTCTCTCTAACCTGAGACTTGTTCTTGTTCTTGGAGTTTAACAAACAAACAACAACAATGGGGAAAGGTGGATCTGTAAGCGATGGAGTAATGAAAAAGATCTTATTATCATACACATACGTAGCGATATGGATCTTCTTATCATTCACTGTAATCGTTTACAACAAATACATCTTAGACAAAAAGATGTACAATTGGCCATTCCCAATTTCTCTAACTATGATCCACATGTCTTTCTGTGCAACCCTAGCTATTCTTCTCGTTCGTGTCTTCAAATTCGTTGAACCCGTTTCAATGTCTCGTGAAGTTTATCTCTCTTCCGTTGTTCCAATCGGAGCACTCTATTCTCTTTCTCTCTGGTTATCAAATTCCGCTTACATTTACCTCTCTGTTTCTTTTATTCAAATGCTTAAAGCTCTTATGCCTGTTGCTGTTTACTCCATTGGTGTTGGTTTGAAAAAAGAATCTTATAAAAATGATACCATGTTTAATATGCTTTCTATTTCAATGGGTGTTGCTGTTGCTGCTTATGGTGAAGCTAGATTTGATACATGGGGGGTTATTTTACAGCTTGGTGCTGTTGCTTTCGAAGCCACCAGATTGGTTATGATTCAAATCTTGCTTACATCCAAAGGGATTTCATTGAATCCGATCACGTCCTTGTACTATGTTGCACCTTGTTGTTTGCTTTTCTTGTCTGTTCCTTGGATCCTTGTGGAGTATCCAATTTTGAAAGACAATTCAAGTTTTCATTTTGATTTTGTCATTTTTGGGACTAATTCTTTGTGTGCATTTGCTTTGAATCTTGCTGTTTTTCTTCTTGTTGGGAAAACATCTGCTTTGACAATGAATGTTGCTGGTGTTGTTAAAGATTGGCTTTTGATTGCTTTTTCTTGGAGTGTGATTAAGGATACTGTTACACCCATTAATTTATTTGGGTATGGTCTTGCTTTCTTGGGCGTGGCTTATTATAATCATTCAAAGTTGCAGGCACTTAAGGCTAAAGAAGCACAGAAGAAGGTTACACAAGCTGATGAAGAAACTGGAAGGTTGCTTGAGGATAGAGAAGGTGATGGATCAGGGAAGAGAAATGATCAGCAGAATTGATTTTTTTCATTTTGTTTCATTCAATTGCATTTAGCTTATAATTAATTGAAGTATCTGAAAAAGAGTATGCAACAAAAGAATAAATCATGAGGAAGAGGAGCAATTGGTGTTTAGATCTGGAGGTAGTAACAAACAAACAAGGGACTTGCATCCTCTGAGAAAATGGCCAAGATTTGGTATTTTTTTGTTTTTGTTTTTTTCTCTAGTATTATTAGGGCTTGAGATTTGCATTTTGATGCTTGTAGAGCCAATAATATGTTATTACCAGAGTGAAGTGTCTCAAATCCTTTTATTTATGATTATTTTCTTTTTACTTTCCTTTTCCGGTGCTTAGTTTTATGTTATCTTCTTGTAGGGACTATCAGTATTTTGAGTTTAAATGCTTATTTATTCATAATACTAGTACATGTCTGTACTCGCATATTCTGGTCTGGTCTGGTTATATAATATTGAAAAGCGATTAAAAAAGATTGAGTGAGGAATAATATAGTAATTGGATGCTATTGTTTAACTCTCAGCTCAATTGGTAGTGGGAATGCATTGAGCGTGTACTTATAGCCTCCAGGGTACACGGTTCGATTCCCACGAAAGGCATGAAACTCTACTTGGGGGTGGAGAAGACCATGAGTACAAGCCTTTCTACTGGCTTGCCCAGGTTTGCCCCGCAATGTCGAGCCGTGTACCCTGGAGGCTATAAGTACACGCTGCATTCCCACTACCAATTGAGCTACATGAGTTATATTGAATACATGTTTTTTTAGCCAAGATGTTGCCGCATTACTCTGCTTCTGGTCTGTGTTCATTGTCTGCTTATTTATGTTCCTGAATGCATATTTGAATTGACAGTAAATTTAGTAGAAATATGATGTTCCATCTTAATTTTGATAAAAACTAGTACATTTTAGAGATTCAACAAAACCACGGTGGCATTGTGATTTCACCAAACTTAGCACTAACATTTCCTTCTCAAAGAACATCTGTTCCCTTTCTAGCTGCAAATCTACTCAATAGATTGTCCGATAAAGCTGAGAAAGAGAGTGAAGACTACTTACTTTCTTTGCTAAATGGTGATTGAACTATCACATATCTTATAATAGTCTGTCTATTCATGCTGTGTGATCTAGCAAATGATTGTCCATAAAACTTATCATCTGTTTGGAAATTAAACCATAGCAGTATAATTTGAAATCACACTTGTAGTTTTTGTCCTTCCTGTGTATGTGAATCAGCAGCAACCGGCAATTTTAAAAGAGAGTGGTACCACTTGTTTTAACCAACTGGTCAACACGTGTAATTGAACGTATTCATATTTTTTGTCTGTATTAATTTTAGTTGCAGCTGGTAGCAGGCATAATTTTGTTTGTATCCACATGTAAGATGAGGGGATATACTATTCTAAGGTCTTCCTCTCTTCACTGTTACATTATACTTTCTCCGATGACAAATGTAAGCAACTTTTCACTTTTTATATTCATTTAATAAATAATATATGTGATCCATATTATAACCACATACATCATTTATTGAATATATCTAAAAAGTGAAAAGTTGCTTGCATTTGAGATGAGAGGGAGTACAAGAAGAAAAGAAAAATGGAAATGCCAACCTAAGCCCAAAGACGTAAATCAAGAAGTTAAATGTTGAGATATAATTCTGGGAATTACGTATTCTATATTTTAAAAGTTTAAAAATTTACTTTTTCAATACAAAACTTATTACTAGTATTTAATTCAGTTTTTATCTCCTTAAAGTAATAATGTGTACTTTTAGGATACAAATTAACATAAAAAAAAAACAAGTAATAATGTGTACTTTTAGGATACAAATTAACATAAAAAAAACCAATTATACGGTGACTAAGAAACTTAATTAAATGCAATTAATTTTTTAGATATTAGTATATACCTCCGTCCCAAAATATAAGCAAAAATGAGTCAACATAAGTTGATGTATTTGGTACAAATTTTGAACCAAATACATTAACTTTTGTTGACCAATTTTTGCTTATATTTTGGGACGGAGGAAGTACTATTCCTTATGTTTCAAATTATATGTCATTCTAGCAAAATTTGTTTGTTTATTTTTAGATATTAACGAATCATTAATGTTTATTTTTCTATTATGCCTTTTACTATTTATTACTTTATCTTTTTCCAATTCTTTTAATTTATGTTTTATATACCATTAATGAAGGATATTTTTATAAAACAACCCACAATTACTCTTTTCTATACAACATTAACAACATTTTTTAATTCATGTGCATTTACTAAAATGACATGTAAAGTGGAACGGAAGGAGTATTACACAAAGTGGAACGGAGAGAGTACTACACAAAAGTTAAATTTACCAAAATATCTTTGTTAATAGTCAATGGTAAAAAGACACTCAAATTTTTGTTTATAATAGTCCCCTAACGATTAATTTATTTTAGCCTCTATTTGGCTATGAGGTGAGATTTTCGAGTTTTCACAGAACCACAATGAGATTTTCGCGTTAAGGTTAAAACTCTGATTTGTAACTTCTTATTGTATGTTTGGAATGACATCAATTTGGACAAAATTACGTTGGCAATCACAACAAGACAGAAGCTTGGTATACTATCTTCAGAATTTTTACGGCGAAAATACATTGGGACGGGATATTGGGTTTCCAAACGCGTTTCCAACACACGCTTAAAATCACAACAAGTTAGTCTCGGTAAATACGTAGACGCGCATCTCTTGTCACTTAATGTAAGATTTGAGTAGTTTTTCAAGACACCACTCGTGCCAATACTATTGGACATGGTTCTGATAATATGACAGATGCCTTCTTGTTCTTACCAAACAAACATACAAAGTGAATGACATCACTTTTTCTAAATTTTTTAAATGTTGTAAAAACATCCGTTAATGAATCAAATATAACTAAACAATAATATGTATTTTAAAACATGTTTCATCAAATCAATGTTTCAAAAAATTTTTAATACAAAATTTCATTTTTTAAATTCTTTTAACAAGTGTTATGTGAGTTTCTTTCTTTTTTTTTTTCAATACTCTCTGCCTTAATTTTAACAACCATGCAATACAACACTCTCATTCACGATCTTAGTTGAGGGGAAAAGGTAACTAACCTACGCTTGGTGGCTGTTGAGTATTCACCATCTTGCCGAACAGGGTAATACCTTCTCTAGAAGAAAGCACAATTCTTACTATGAATATGTCTATGAAGGGTAAGACCCATCAATGAATTCATTTCAGCCGTACCCATATATGATTGTACCTGTTCTTCTAGCATCTTATGCAGTACACCCTGTTTGTAATATGGTGTTGATTTTTTTAAAGTGTGAGTAATAAACCGTGACCATAAGTAGGAGGTGGTAGCTCTATTATTAGGTACTAAAAGTGATTAGTTCACGAACTACCTCATCATGTAATTTTCTTTTTTCAAAAACTCATGATGATCTTTTTGTTAGTCTATTCCTTTTAAATAATTTTGGTTACTTAGTAAATCATAGTATCCTATTTAGTTCAACAAATTAATAACACTAGTGTTATATCTTTCCAAAACAAATAAATAAATAAAATACTAATGTCATATTTTAACTTGGTTATTTGCATTTAGAAGGGTTATAGACACTCTCTTTTCAACACATACTCTCTTACTAAAAAGAGAGTTTTCCTCACATTTCTCATTTGCATTTCCTGCATCTTGTTGGGTAGCAACTAACAACCATTCACTTGGCTTATTAATTTTTTTGAGATGCTTTTTGAAAGCCTAAGCTTGCGCCGCGGGCTTTGACTTTTCTCGTAATGCTCAATAGATTTACCTAGCATATAAATCTACAGTGAGAGTTTTCAAATGACTTTTGTTACCATAAATAACTTCATTCATTTGAAATTACTAACCTAATTTAGCTTGCCCATCACTATATTTATGACGTTTTACGGAAAAAGTTAAAATGAGTAGGGATATTTCGGTTAAGAAGTGTTTAATTAAGTTGAAAATTTTATGAAGACGAATAAAAATGTACAAAAATGTGCTAAGCAATTCCTATATTTAGAGACGAGTGTAATATTATTAATCCATCCGTCTCACAATAATCAACTTCGAAACATGTGTGGTACAAAAGTCTATCAAGCACGATGCTCCTGGTAGTCTCAAGGTGCGTTTCTACCAAGACTTAATGCAGCCAACATCACTCTTATTTCAAAAAGGGACACACAAGAGTTTATGCGAAATCGGCGCCCTATTGCACCGTGCAATGTACAGTACAAAAGTGGTGGCCAAAGTTCTCGCAAACTAGTTAAAACTTGTTCTTGACAAATGCATATTAGATAACCAATCAACGTTTGTTCTCGGAAGATCTATTCTTGATAATGTTATGACAACCAACGAAATTGTCCACTATATGAAGACCAAGACCAAAGGGAAAAATTATGCTTCACTCTCAAGTTAGATATTAGCAAAGCATATGATCGCATTGATTGGGATTACCTTTGAGATATCATGATCATGATGGGATTTTTGGAGCAATGAGTTAAACGGATCATGTGTGGAAATCGTTGATTAGTCATTGCTTGTCAACGGTGCTACGGTATGACCTATTGTCCTAGGCAGAGGTCTTTGTCAAGCTGGACCACTCTCACCGTATTTGTTTATTTCATGTGTGGAAGGATTACCGACTTTGATCAAGAAAGCGGAGAGACAAGGAGATTTACACGGTGTTAGAATTTCTACAAATGAGCTGATAATCTCTCATCACCTCTTCGTTGACGATTGCTTTCTCTTCTTCAAAGGCTCCACGAGTGAAGCAATGTCGTGAAGAATATTGTAGCCTCATATGAAGCTGCATATGGGCAAGCTATCAACTTTCAAATATTAAAATATTTGTAGCCGCAACACACCAACTGAAGTGAGAACTACTATAACCAACATCATGAGAGTAAAACATGTGTTAGGTACAAGGAAGTATTTGGGTGTCCCATCTATGATTGGGAGAAGCAAATCGACCACTTTTAAGTTCATCAAGGACCGCATTAGGAACAAAATACACTCTTGGAGTAGCTAATGTCTCTCACAAGCAGGTAGAGAAGTGCTCATAAAATTGATACTTCAATCCATTCCTTCTTACTTAATGAGCACCTTCTTCTTACCAATCTCTTTTATAAAAGATATCGAGAAGATGCTTAATGCCTTTTGGTGCATTGGTTGTCTTGGGAACAACTCTCAGTTCCTAAAACTTTGGAGGTATGGGTTTCAAGAGTCTAAAAGCTTTTGACATGGCAATGTTGGGGAAATAGTTATGGAAACTTCTTACGACCCCTGGCTCTCTGATCTCTAGGTTACTCAAAGCTAGATATTTTTCCACCAGTGACTATTTTGCCTCAAGTGCGTGACATAACCCGTGTTTTGTTTGGAGAAGCATTTGGAGCGTTAAATCTGTCATCCAGAACAGATTCAAGTGGAGAGGATTGGCATAGTTACAACCATCTCAGTATGGGACCGTTTCTGGATTTTCAATGCCCACACCATCCCTCAGCCTTCAGATATGAATCCTTCCACGTCAAACCTTCAAGTTTTTGATATGTTCATTCCAAATACCAAACGTTGGCACATTGAAAGTATTGGAATTTTATTTGATTGCATTTCAGCTCAACATACTAGCATAACTCCACTCGTAGCCTCGGTTCTACAAGATAGAGATGTCTGGAAACTTGAGAAAAAGGGAGCACATTCAGTCCACAGTGCATACATTAAAAACCATGGAAAGAGACACAACCATGTAGCAACAATGCTTAGATGGTAACTGGAGTCAGATTTGGCATAGCGAAATGCGCCCAAGAATTAAGAACTTTCTTTGGAGGGTCACGTGTGGTTGCCTTCCATCGAGGCTTCCTTTGCGATCTAGGGATTGTCCCTCATAGTGCGCTTTATGCAATGATATTGTAGATAGAGTGAACACGTTGTTCTTGTATCCCAAAAGTATGCGGTGCTAGCAACGCACCGACTTTTGGAAAGATATCTCAAATGTGTTAAACATTTCAGGAGATATATCTCACAACATTTTTGCAATATTGCATCGATTGGAGCCAATCCAACAACCTATGTTTAGCGCACTTATGTGCAGTATCTCGAAACATAGGAATAACAAAGTTTGAAATGACACTACTGAAACTTGTCAGTCTATTTGTGATAGAGCTGAGACACTTTTATCTAGTTGAAAAAAATGCATAAGAAGTGAAGCAAACAATTTGTGCTGATGATGTTGATAAACATATTGAAAAGTGGTGCAAACCATCTCCAGGTAGATTCAAGTGCAATGTAGACACCTCCTTCTTTGACCTCTAAATATAGTTAGTGTAGGAATTTGCATCAGAGATGACCAAGGGGTGTTTATTCTGCCCGAATTGAGTGGTTTTCCCTATGCTCGACGTCGATATTGGGGAGGCACTTGGACTCCTAAAAGGCTATGGAATAGGTAAGAGACCCACAACTATGGAACAAGGATTTTGAAGTAGACTCCAAAAAAGTGGTAGATAGTATCTATGATAAACATATGGGAATGCCATAATTTAGTGAAATCATCAACGATTGTGTGCGCCTGCTTTGCATCGATTTTTCGATCTCTAATGTTAAGTTTATTATAAGACAAACAAACGAAGTTGCTTATAGTTTAGCTATAGTGGCTCCGTCGAAAGCTAGTTTCCGCATTTACACCAACATCCCAACATGTACTGAAACTATTATTATTAATGAAATGCATTAAGTTTGTTCTTGTAAAAAAAAACTTTGAAAAAACATTATGTCACAAGATGAACGACATTTTCAATTTTTAATGCAATATTTTTTTTTTATATTTCAACACTTTAATTAATATTATTTGCATCACTTTCAATCTAATATATTCTACACTTATACGAATACTTGATGGGAGTAATTTAGTAAAAGGACTATTGTATCTTTTTTATTTATTCATTTTTTTTTAATTTATGTTAAATGATCAACTAAGTTGATTATTAGTATCACGAAGGGAGTGTCATAGTGTTTGCAAAAAAAAGAAGGGTCATTTATTTATTTTCGAAAATTTAAAACTTTTCATTGTAAAAAACAATTTTTTTTATTTTTAAAAAGTTGAATAATTATATTAATTTTAATATTTCTTTAACTAGTGTTTCAGAAACACTCTTTAACATTTTCCATAAAATTAATCATTATACAATAATATTTAATCATCATATGATGAACTACTCATATGTATGGTTTAACTTTTCCAAGGTGAAAAATGATACCCAATACACAACTAATCGTGATTTTAAGAAGCTGAAATTCATAGCTTCTATCTTAACGCGGGTTTCCACCGCATAAACAAACAACCTATTGGGCTTACTTTGTGCATGAAAGTCTTTACATCAGGTTCATGCATAATTTCTCCTTAAAACAAAGTTTTGTACTCCCTCTGATCCTTATTATAAGAAGAAAAACAAAACAAAAAACATCAAAACCAAGACAATAATTAATTGTTGTAACTTTTTGAATGTTTTTACAAATATACCCTCATATAAATTTGTAAAGTATCGAATATACCCACTAATATTAAAAAGACAAACATAAACGAGGGCTAAATGTCTTTTAAGCAAACTTAGACCTTTTGAGAGAGCTTAAAAAGAGGGTATATTCAATATTACACAAATGTAGCCGTGAGATTCCAGAGTTCACTAAGCTTACAAAGAAAACTTAAACCTTGTGAAAGAACTTAAACAACAATGAAAGCTTAAACAACCAAGGAAGTTCTCACATTGACTGTGAGATTCAAACACATATACTATTGTTATGAAATACAATTTTAGGTAATAGGTACACTCACTCATTTACTCTCCTCTTCGTTAATTAATATACAACATGTTCAATTGATATGCAAGATTATAACTGACAAATCTGACGGGGAAAAACATATCGGATTTGCCTTTTGAGCCTCATACATCAAAGCTGTTAATTAATTGGATTATTCGCTTACATCAATACCATTAATTTAGATAATTATTATGGTGTGAACTTTTTTGATTTGATTCGGCTATCTGAAAGTTAAACATGTACTTTCTCTTTCTCAAAATAATTGTCTCTTTACATTTCTTTTTCTATTTCAAAATAATTGTCACTTTAAAATATCAATGCAGTATTTTTTCCCACTATTATACCGTTATTTATTGAATTTCATCCAACTTAACTACTTCACTAACTACAACTAATAAGAGTATTTTAGTAAATGATACTATTATTACTATTGAAATCAACACAATTAACCATTTACTTAAAAATTGTGCACTTTAAACGACTATTATTTTGAGACGGATGAAGTACTCAGTAAAAGGATAAGTGTTGGTTGAAAAATTAACACTTAAAACTTTAATAAAATAAAACGATATAAAGTTCTTAAAATGAGTTGAAAGACCATTTACAATAGAGTACTACATTTTAGGTGCTTAAGTGAGTCATAAAGTTACACATCATCTATTTACAATTGTCAATATTATTACTTAATAAGCACCTAATTTTTCCAACCCAATACAATTTTTTTTACTAAATGAGTCATATTAATAACTCAATGTTATTGCATTTCAACAAAGTTTATTAATTTTTTTACAATTTAATAAGTATGTCTCACAAAAATTGAAGAGAAAGTGCTTTCGTAGCCACCTCTCTCTCCATAAGCACCATTGTGGATGCTCTAACGTATACTAGTACCTCTTGGCCATTTGAAGAGTTAAATTCTGAATTTTTATATTGTATGAGGTTAATCCATTTTAGTTAATTAATTAAATTCTTGCAAGACTTAATAACTATCAACATGTGCCTCTAGCCGCATAATATAGTTATGGTTGTATAACCATTTTGTGATAACTTTCTCTTTTATACCCACTCTCTCTTTTCTCTCTTCATTGTTTTTGACCAATAAAAAGAGAGAGAAATAAGTTTGTCACCGTTTGTACTAATATCATTATTCATTATTATAAGATGTACTAATAAGCATATGGGAGTTAGATGAGTTCCTCAACTACTTTCTCCTCGTGTACAATTGGCGTTCTTATATATAATTATTCTCAATTGATTATGGCTGCTAGATGATCAAATTAGTGGTGGATGTATGATGTGATATGTATCAATACACATATTCCTGCATGTTGAACTGAAGTTTACATTAAGTAATTAATATCCACTCAGCACTCCTCATAGTGAATATATAATTGGTCGAAACCTTTCTAAAAATGGGGTTGATTGAGTGGAGAGGTTTAAGCCTTATCGTGTGTGACCACTCATAGATTAATTCATGGTCAAAATTCATTATCTAGATTAATCTTCTCTGTTTTCCTCGTAAAGCTTTAATGAATCAAATCTGGCAACTGGCAATGATCTATGATTGTGTGCGTGAAGAGATCACAAATTACATATAAACCTTGCTTATGATTAAATATAATTTAGTTCATTCAAAACACTAGAGGTTTGGGGAAGCAGTCTATGAAATAAGAACATTATATGCAAAAGCAATTAAAGCTAGGTTTGACTTGATTGTGAGTGCTTGAGAACTAAGAGTGTGCTTCTCTTTAGATCCCAGGGTTGAACTGTAGCTGTCAACAATTTTTGTGTTGGGTCAGTTCATGTAGAGCTCTGTCTTCAATTGGGTCCTCGCTAGTGGATAGTGAAATTGATTTCCGAATTAGTCGGTCTTTGAGCCGAATACCGAGTTTTTTATTTGAAAAAAAAAAGAACATTATTCGCAATTTGATGTTAATTAGTTCAATATATTCATCAAAACGTACACTTAATTGGTTCACTAGTTTTAGTTTCTTGTTGCTTATGTTCAATTTCATTTTCAAATATTGTAAAGACTGTGATTAAGTATGCTAATTTGCCATGGGCAATGCATGGATGTTTTACACTTTTATTGGATGACCACTAGCTTCTACTAAAGAAGCAAAATCTTTCTCACTATCAAACAACAACAATGTATATACTACAATCTCTATATTTATATATCGTGTATATTCAATCAATGACCTCTGCATGGAAGATCATATCGATCATATCCTGTATGAACAACATTAGATTAATTGGACCATGAGGTTGGTTATTGTAAAAAATGATAAATGAATTAATAATTAATATATGTATGAACTTACTGAATGTATTCAACATTGATATTTGCATTAGGGAAGCGTGAGATAGCTGCAAATGCTTCAGTTGACATGTGGAAAGTATTGGGGCATGAAGATCTTGTACAAGTAATAGAATCAACAACTTTAACATCAATACTACTACCACCTTTGCATGGCTTATTGATTCCACTCACACACCTTACTCTGTATCTCCTTCCACATGCTGCCCCATTATCCCACAACCCTTCATTCACTGCCGCAAATATATTTCCTGGTGGAAACTGTTGTCTCCTATTCCCATCACAAGCTGTAGCTGCACAATCAAATTCCTTTCAAAGTTGCCATAGCAATAGATTTTGAATTTGATTCAAGGGTATGTTTAGTTCTATAGTAATAAAAGTTTATTTTGAATAAATTGATTTGTAAAATTGATTTCGACTAAAAATGTTTGATGTAAATTTATTTAAGTATGAATACATTTATATAAAAGTAGGTAGAACAATAAATTTGTAACTATATCCTCTCAATAAATTAAATTTGTTACTATAAATAAATTGTAACTATATCCTCTTAAATCAAAATCAATTATACTCGAAAGAGAATTATTAACAACACTCACTTTAATATTTTCTTTTTAACAATCAATAGTATTATGTGAAATTCACGTGGGTTTAAACATTTTGAAAATGGGACTTACAAGAATTTAAAAAATAAATAAATAAGAGACAAATGTTGAAAAGAAAATGTAAAATTGAATGTTGCTAACACTACTTATGCTCGAAAACTTTTAAACATATCAAAATCAATTATACTAATTTAAATCACTTTTACCACCTCCAATTAAACCAAACATGCATGATATCTCAACCAATCGGTATCATTATAGAGGTAGCTAAAGAGATTAGTCTCCTATAACTTGATGAACTAAAGTTCAAGAGAGCTGTTCATATTTATTGTGGAAAAAAAGTTGCTCTATGATATGATATATAGTTAGGAGCAAGAAATGAATGAATAAATAGTCCACTCACGTATATATGGAGGACCATAAGAAGAAGCAGTACCAACGTCTGCAAGAATAATGGTCATTTGTTTGAGCAATAGGCATGAAATTATTACAAGCATAAATGACCTCATTATTTGTTTTTGAGCTATGATACGCAAACTATGATTTTTTGCTTGATGGTACATCCAATGCTGCGCGCACACTCTCAATTTATAAGCATCTAGCTGATGATATCTTACTGTATCACTATCAAGATTAATTTTCATGTTTATCACGACTATGTATATGTTTTTTTAACATTTAATTGAAAGTTTAAACTAATCGTTACTTTTAGAAATGGAAATCATGTCATGTGGTTATCAAGTTCACGATTAAAATTAATTTCATATTAAAAATTTCTCGATGAGCTTTGTGGAATTTTAACATCCCTTCATTTGACTCTGCCAAGTAAGTAGTAATCCAAATTTTTGTAGGATATTATAGATTAAGCCAATAGTTCCTGAAGGGCACATATATATATTTAGTTTCCAATGTGTACCGGCCATGCCTGTGAAATAAGAGTGCGGAGTTTGAAAGGGATTTTGTAGCTTAAATAAATAAAGAAACGACCCACCAAGATCTTAATGGACTATGAGAAAGCATGCAAGATCCTCTTCGTGCGAGAGCTCCATTATCGATCGACGGCTAATTAATTATTAGTGGTATTGTTTTTAGCCAATATTCAATGTAAGGGTTTGAGCTAGTGAAAATGAGCTTTGATTTTAATTTGTGAGTAAGTGGATATGATTTTTTTTCAGTTTTTTAATTATGATCTTGAGTTTGTGACAGTTTGTTGATCTCAATTTCAGTTTTTCCCTCCCTTTAGCTTCACAATTTTTGTTAAGTTTATTTTTCCCCTTTATTGGTATTATAATTCTTAGTTGTTCTTAAATTTTATTTTTGAGGGATTAGTTGTTCTTAAAATATTATCACTGCATTAGAGATGCTCTATCATGTTAATTAGAGATGTCAAATAGGCTGATCCAACCCAGTCCGGACCGGCCCGAGTGTATAAATGGTCAGTCCGGCGCAACCCATTTATAATTGGGCCACATATTCTAGAGTCCGGCCCGGCCTGTGGGGCCATGGCCCAACCCACCCGACCCGTTTTAGTTTTATTTATTTTTTTTTAATTTATTCACTCTTTTTTATATATTAGTTACTCACAATTATCTTTTTGCTAAAACATGATTGGATGGACATAGAATTGTAAATCATTTTTACATTAACATTGAATATTAATTAAATTCTAGATTATTCCTTCAATTGAATCAAATTAATAATTTATAAACTTAAGAATTTTAAAACTTTGAGCTAAATTCATTCATTTTTTTAATAAATTTTAAATTAGTTGATAATTTTTTCAAAAAATATAGTGTTTTTAAACAAAAATAAAATGAAAATATAGATAATGGGCCGGCCCCATTTTTATATGGGTCAAATGGGCTAGGCCAAAAAACCCGAGTGAATTTTGGGCTAGTTTTTTGAGGTCCGGCCCGGCCCCAAAATGTGGGCTAAGGGACCGGCCCATTAGGCCGGCCCATTTTTGACATCTTTAATGTTAATTGGTATTAGGATCATCACTATAAATAGATATATTTACATGTGTGAATCATTTTAACTCATTATTCCCCACTTTGCCTTTATAAAATGTAATTATCGAAATACACCCAATTGTTAATAAGATTAATTTTGTAAAATTATTTATATTTTCTTCCATCCCGTTATAATTTCTTTTTAATTTGTGTGAATGACATGCTATGATAGTTATTGCGGAAGATATAGAGTAGTAGATAATACTTAGTGACTCATTTTTTCTAAAAAAAATATCAAAATGAATGACATATTTCCATTTTTAAGGCAATATTGTTTTGGTCACTACCAATTCAACATTTTTACACTTTTTTGTTCGTAGACAAAATGTCAAACACCATATAAAACTCACACACAACTGCAAAGTCTTGAGTTTGAACCTAGATGAAGGAGTCTAGTATACAATTTCGACATTGACAATCGAGTTAGACCATAAAAATCAATATTTTTACACACAACATTTACTATAAGGGTCTTGTTAACGAGTGCCCCCAGACACTCTTTCAGCATTCTAAATTATGGAATTATTCTTTAAAAAAGTCAAATAATTTAATTTTCAATGTATAGAATACAAAAGTTTTTATAAAAAGTTACCATTTAAAACCATTAAAGAGTGTCGTGAGAATATACCAATATTTAATGTGATGTTTTAGTAAAAGTATTATATTTTAATTTACTTTTTTGACAAAATTACTCCATTTGTTTTTAAATATATGTCGTAGTTGACCAATTCACACATGTCAACACACAATTTTGACTATTAATATACTTATTTATCTATGATAAAAAATTATAAAAAATTAATATCATGAAAATATTATTTCAAACAAATTGAATGACATCATACAAACATTTGTCTTTATATATTAGTAAAAAATATGGTCAAAATAAATTATGTAAATATCAGACGTTGTGAAAGTGCAACTTGTCCTTAAAAACAAAATATTTTACATAGGACAAAATTTAGGTACAATTCTTTAGGTGCTTTTCGTATGGTTCTTAACTAAAAATACAAATTTTTTGGATATAACAAACTTTGAAAAAATTAAGGATTTAAGGAAATCATAGTGAATTTAGTTAAAAACCATACGAAAAGCACATAAGGAATTGTACCTAAGTTTTTTCCTTTTACATATACACTTTTTTAATTGGTTTGAAATTGTCAAATGATATGTGGGGAAGAGGAGAAAAAGCCTATAATATCGGGAACTGTATGTAGGAGAAAAGAAGTGAAAATGCAATCTCCTTCATCAAAATGTGGCCCTTTGGCTCAAGTCAATGACAACATACCAAGGACATGAATACATGTTGGCACGTGCTTGGTTGAACTTAGCCTCGGGTTCACTTCATTTTCTTACAACCAAACACAAAATAAAGTATATAGGATTGTATCAAATTCTTACCTTAAGAAAATAGTTGCAAATTATAATTTTTATTCAACAAACTTCTAAAACAAAATCTAAATTTTATTTAATTAATTAAATTAATCAATGATAAATAATATATAGTAGTACAATAAAAAAAATGAAAAAGAGGGTATGGATTCGGTGGCACAGCAAAGCAACACAACACTACACAAAAAAGGAGCAAAGTAGTATAATACCTAAGTCACTCCTCCGCACACACGAAGAGCCAGCCGCAGCAAACAAAAAACCAAACCTCAGCATTCATTTCAATTCATTAGTTAACGTAAGATTCCTCACAAATCATTATTATTCAATTAGTTTCATTTCATTCCATCTTAGAATGAATACTTTAAACTTGAAACAAACCGTTACTCTCACATAGTCACTGTGTGCTAAGAAAAGGACCAAAATTTATCACACATAACAATTCAAAACCTCTTTTTTGGTTCATGGGTACGAACAAAATCCAACTTTTTGATGACAAAAGAGATGGGTTTTTCTCAGTTTCAAATTTGGGGTCTCAATCTCATGAGGATTACTATTATCCTGGTGGTTTGTTTGCTAGTGTTGGTCAAGTGGGAATAGGGTTTGGTGTTCCACAACCAAACCCTTCTGATTCTAATTCCCCTGAAAATGGTGATGACCCTAAATTTCCTTTCAGTGAATTATACGTTAAGTATATTCAATCATTGTGGAAATTTGAGCCTAATGGGGTGAAGATGAAGGGGGAAGGCGAAGAAGTTGTTAAGGTGAAGAATAAAAATGGTGGGTTTAAGCTCAAGATTAAGATTAGAAATCCTTCTATTAGGAGATTGTGTAGTGGAGCAATTGCTGGGGCAATTTCTAGAACCACTGTGGCACCTTTGGAGACTATTAGGACTCATTTGATGGTGGGAAGTAGTGGTCATTCTACTACTGAAGTTTTTCAAGATATTATGAAAACTGATGGATGGAAGGGTTTGTTTAGGGGTAATCTTGTTAATGTCATTCGGGTTGCGCCTAGCAAGGCCATTGAGGTAATGCATCATATCATTTCATGCTTTTGTTTTATTTATCCCTTAATGATAGCACTTGATACTTGGTTGTTTTCAATGGTCTTTTGATAATGTTACTGGATTACATGATTAAAGATCTGTCCACCATATCGGAAGTCTATGATATACTAACTGCAATTTTGATTAGGGATTATTAATTGGGTAGGGAAGCCATTATATCATATTTTCCAAGATTTCAAGGACAGTCACAACTAGCTTTATATCCCAAATATTCTTATGGTTTTAGAACTTTTTAGAATTGCCAAAATGGATTTAATGCACCAATGCTCGGTATAATTTCTGTATTGGAGCTAGGACAAAATTGTGGAGTTAGGCAGGTTTTGCTAGGAATTTATCCTCCTTGTAGATATAGAGATGGTTGAACATGTGTGCAATGATATCCACCCCTAGAGCCATGGACAAATTGTCATACTATTTAGAGAAGCAAATAGAGCTTTAGATTGGCTAGCTCAGTTCTCTGACTCAAAGGTACTAGGTACTAACTACTAACCAACGGGACTGTCAAATTTGGCTTGAAGAATTGGCGGGAATAGCTTCTCCGACTTGAGTTTCTGTTTCATTTTCTGGGTCTTTGAACCCTTTCAATGTTGAAAAAAAAAACCAAGTTCTTTTATGAAGAAAGACAAATTGAGTTTTTGAGCATTTGCTGATTTACTATGATATGCAACTGCAAAAACCATCATTTGCTGATTTTCCTTCAAACCTGTTTCTGGTATATTGTTTTATGATTCTGTATTAATGGGTTCATTTACGGAGACAACCTCTCTACTTATGTTGGAAGCCCCTTGCACTAGATTACCCTTCAGTTGTTTTCATCAATAGATCTACTCATTGACAATTTGTGCAATTATTTATTTCATGTCATTGTCTTCTTTCAACTGTTTACTATAATAGTAGCGAGTTAGTTAGGTCATGTTATACATTTAAATTAAATCAAGGGTGGATGCACCTTACCTGTACGTGTTAGTGACACACTAGCTTTAGATGATGTTTTGTATATTTTGGCCATGGTCCTTCCTCTTTGAATGCTCTCCATGACAGATAGTTGGTTTTATTGCTCTGAGAATTCAACTACTTCTTAAGTTTTAATTCCCTGCCTTACATTTCCCTGGCCCTCTTTTAATTCTTTAGTGGTTTTAGGGCTTAAGTTTCTTAGATTTATATTGCTAGAGAACTTTCATATGATAGTGTTTTGTTCTTGTTTCTTGTTTTTTAGGTGGGGGTCTTAAATATATAAATGGCCCATCAGGTAAGTCAATGAGCAAGTATGTCTCTTTTTGTCTGTGCTTCAAATTTTCTGCGCGTTAACTTGTTAATTAAATTTATAATAGTCAGCCAATGAGAAAATCATTATTTATCTACTCTGGCAATAATAAATGAATTTGTAGTCTACATCGTAGTTATTCTTTATCTCAATTTACTTCGCCTATTTCTACAGCTATTTGCTTATGATACGGTAAACAAGAACCTATCCGCAAAGCCTGGAGAGCAGTCCAAACTCCCAGTTCCTGCATCATTGATTGCAGGTGCCTGTGCTGGAGTGAGTTCAACTATATGCACGTATCCGCTTGAACTACTCAAGACTAGACTAACTATCCAGGTATGTATATATAATGAGTCTGTTTGGATTGACTTATTTGAACATATCTGCTGACATAACTTGTAAGACTTTATGGAAGAGTTTTTAGAAACAGTTTATGACATATCCATAAGATAGCTTATATGATAACAGTTTGACTTTATTTTATCTTTTGTTATAGAAATAGCTTATACATAAGCACTTACATGGTACTGTAACAAAAAGTATTTATGCTAGAAGCGCTTAATTAAACTGTTTATCCAAACAAGGCCTATATATACATAATTTTGCTTTCTCATATTAATGTTTTAACATTGTATTGGAAAATAGAAGATGAAACTTAAGCTTGATTAGTGATATTGCAGAGAGGTGTTTACAATGGTCTCCTTGACGCATTCATGAAAATAATTAAAGAAGAGGGTCCTGCAGAACTTTACAGAGGCCTGACACCTAGTCTTATTGGAGTTATTCCATATTCGGCTACCAATTACTTTGCCTACGACACTCTACGGAAAGCATACCGAAAAATTTTCAAACAAGAGAAAATCGGCAACTTTGAAACCCTTTTGATTGGTTCAGCTGCTGGTGCTATTTCAAGTACTGCAACTTTTCCACTTGAGGTGGCTCGCAAGCATATGCAAGTTGGAGCTCTCAGTGGAAGACAGGTCTACAAAAATGTGGTTCATGCCCTTCTTAGCATACTAGAACAAGAAGGGATCCAGGGTCTATATAGAGGGCTTGGACCTAGTTGCATGAAGTTAGTGCCAGCCGCTGGAATCTCTTTCATGTGTTACGAAGCATGCAAGAAGATATTGATAGATAATGACGAGGAGGAATAGGCTGAGTCAATTGTTTTTGTTTCCACCGAAGCCAAGTTGTGGAACTGCTGCATACTTTTTTGATACATTCGTCATTCGGTTAACTTATTTTTGGTTTCTCTTGTTTTACTGGATTTTTTTCAACCCCTCTTAGAATGGAATGTTGGTTTTTTGTTTATTTATGTTGCTGCCAGGCTTTTCATTGTGTCTTGGCTATACATCTTCAAGTTCAAAATCTACTATGTAATCCTGTTCTTTTTGGAAATTGACTGTATACTACTCACCAATCATATTTTATGAAGTTGATTTTTGTTGAGCAAAGTATTTCCATTTTGTCTCTCTAGATTATTGTACATGTTCATAAATACACGCATGATAAGATAGATTTAAGTATGAAAATTGTTGTTAAGGGCCCGACGTTGCCCACAGGGCACCCAAAATACCAAAAGGCACATTTTATACTGTTCAGAAGTTATTTTCCGATCCCTTTGGAAGATATATCTTCTGCTCATTAATTTTCCGAAGTTATGTCCTGATCTGTTGTGTGTGTGTGTGTGTGTTGACACTGATTTGGTAACAAAGAAAAGGTAAAAAACTGTTCGAAGAGTGGTTTTGTCGTTGGGGTAATTCTCTCACAAATTGTGTATGTCTTTTTTCTGATAATTATTAACACGATGATTTCAATATTCTTTTCATATCTGTCTTTACTAGCAGAATTTTTGCAAGTGTTCTGCTGTTTGTTAAAAATAATTGTGAAAGCTCCTAAAAAGATTATATTCAGAAACAATTTTTTCCTTTGAATAAATACATTTAGAAACAATTTAAATAGGACAAGATTTATCTACAGTAATATAGGTGTCTTTTTCCACTAAAAACAAGATAAAAATTGATATTTAAATGACAAAGGAGTCCATGAAAAGGTTCTGAAAAATGAGAAAGAGACATTCATGCAAATTACTAAAACATTAATCTTGGTCACCAACACAACTCTGATCATCAAGACATTATATCAAAATGTTCATCACATGTGAGACAACACTAGCTCACAATAGAAAAAACTACCAATCATCACATTGCACCTTGTTTGCTTTAACTATATTCTTGTCATAAACAAATTTTACATTACGTGGACAAAAAAATTTAAACTTGTAAATAAATAAACAATTAAAACAAGAATGCTATGCAGGTTTATAACTTAATCCCCGTCCTATTTTTCATGCATTAATAGGACAAACTCCATGCTGAATTCTTGTTTATATACACTAGAGCAACCTTGATGTCTCTAAATCAAAAAGGAGATAATAAAACAAAATGAATCTTCAAGATAAACTAGCAGTTGATACCACACTGACTATTGGATGATGATTTGTTGGGATCAGAGATGAAGGGGTCAATCCTCACCCACAACAAAGAGAATATAGAAGCAAGGAGAACGGCCCAGACAATAACAATCGTTGGTGTACGATTCGATTTCCCCAAAAGACCCTTCAAGAAAGGGTATAAATGAGCAATGACCCATATAGCAAAGAAGAGCTTTCCAAATAGAGGACCCCAAGATTGGTAACCACTGTTTATGGCAAAAGACACACCAGCCACAATACCTATCAAATTCACAATAAGTACTGTTGTAGGAGGGATGAGAAGTGATGTCCATTTGAACACGTATAGCTCGGCAAAGTCCCCGTCTTCGTCATTTGCCTTTGATGTAACGGTAAAATTTGTGTCAATCCCTGCAAGCACTTTGAGAAGCCCTTGGAACACGGCGAAAAGATGTGCAGATGTTCCACCAATAACCCAAAACTGTTCGTTTCTCCACCAGTCTTCTATACCGACACCACTCCACCTAAGCTCCAGAATTGAAGTAGCGAAAATGGAGGTAAAGAGGAGAATAAACCACATGCTTGCAAAGTTACTTATCTGCATAAGATTAACCAAATGTCAAGATCCAGAATCAGTAGTTATAAGTTTAACAGCCAGAAATGAAGGAAGAAATCATTTACCTCGGGAATAATAAATTTATTTGTGAGAAGACAAAATGCAGGAAGCACACAGTACGCAAGCAATGGGATTGAGGTAAAGGGGTAGATAATTGTGTTGATATAAGCCAGCCTCATGAGAGGCCTCATCCTTCCATTGTAGCCATACCATAAAGGACAATGCCTGCTAAGGAAGATCTCTATTGAACCCAAGGCCCACCGAAGCACCTGATTGAGACGGTCAGAAAGATTGATGGGAGCAGAACCCTTAAATGCTGGACGAGGTGGCATGCAATAGATGGAAATCCAACCACGTGCATGCATCTTAAACCCAGTCAAGATATCTTCAGTCACAGAACCATAGATCCATCCAATCTGGTGAAGTCAGAAAATGTTGATTAATAGCTAAACAAGCTACTCATCGGTTTCACGTAGAGTTTAATTTTGATGTCAGTAAATCACAACCAATGTCTAGGAGACTTTAAAAGTAGTTATGATTAGAGTAAAAACATAAATAATGATCTGATGATTTTGATTGATTGACGGTGTCAATATTCTCTAGACAGACGGTGTATATGAATTGAAAAATTTCTTTATAGCAATGGACAGGAATTAAAAAACACAACGTAATTACAATTGCTCACCTCTTTGCCCCATTCTGTCTTGTCTTCATAACCACAGCTGATAACGTGGATTGCTTCCTTAAGAAGAGTTGTAGAATTGGTTGAAGGTGGAAGGCCACCTTGCTCCATGAACGTGGCAGCAATAAAAACCGGAGACTGTCCGAAACGCTTCTCCAAGCTCTTCTGAGACATTAGAAGTGACCTTTCATCATCATAACCTGCCAAAAGACATTGTAATATCATATTTTTAGACAAATCTAAGGATATCTACAACCAGGTTACAACAAACAATTTTCTTGCATGAAGTAAACATTTAAATGAGATATGTTTTCATGAAAGCTTACCTTCGACACCCTCCTCTATATCCTCCATATTAAAGATGGGAATGGTGGATTCAGTTCTTTTAACTCCCCTCTTCTTGTCACCGTACTTCTTATTCCCACCCTTTCCTTTCTTTCTAGAACCCCAACAACTCTTAACAATAATGTTAGGTTCGAGATCTTCCTCAGTCAAAACAGGATCATAACCATACAAAGCTTGCCTATTGAAACAGCAACCAGTTCCGACATAGACAGGGCCCTGAATACCATCCTGACCTTTCAAGTTGATCTGACAGATGAAATTTTTTGAAATTTAGCCAAAGCAGTTGGAGTGTAATGCAAGGAAATAGAATAATTTCTTTCTTTTGAAAGGGCCAAAAGAAAATAATTTCTTAATTACATATTGGCAATATTACAAAAGAATAATGAAGACCTACATCGAAGAAGACAATATTACGATTGGCATATCGATCGTGCAAGTCAATGCCATCAAATCTCTGCGGAAATTGAACATAGCATGTCTTCTTTCCATAAGCAGGATCCATCATGAAACACATAGCCTCCTTAAGAGCTTTGCTATTATTGAAATAATGATCACAATCGACATTCAAAAGATATGCACCGTTGGTCAAGACAGCAGAAACTCGAATCTACATCACACAAGATAAACCAAGGTTAGATATGTTTGAAACCTATCTTTCTAATAAATAAAAAGCACAACCATCGTTGAACGACTAGCACAATCATTCACATCCTAAAGAAGCTTTAGAAATTTGTTAAACATTGCCTATAAGTGTGCTGTGTTGACTCACAGCACCACTTGGCAGGTTATTTTTCATATAGATTCAGCTTTCTGACATAATCTTTCGATGGGAACAAAACAAAACACGGGACAGGACACAGCTATTAAAATGAAAATAAACCAGACAACGCCATGGAACACACAAAATAAGAAGTTTATATAGGACAAACCAAAGCATTCATAGCTCCAGCCTTCTTGTGATGTTGGAAGCCTGGTCGCTTTTCACGAGACACATAAACAAGCCTGGGAAGCTCATTACCATCTGTATCAAGCCCTCCACTATGGCCTAAAAACACCTGCATACCACAAAATAATATAACTAAACTGAAAATAATGGTGGAGGTTCTGCGGATTATAGAGAAAATCGTAATACCTGAATCATTCCAGGATGATCCCTGGGATTATTTCCAGGCCAAGGAGTTCCATCCTGCATTGTCCAACCTTCCTCTGGCATCTTCTGAGCTTTGGCCACATAGGCATTGATCCTTACTTTGAATTCTTCATATTGTCTCTGTCAAGCAAAAATATCCATATTTAATATTTCTACATGTATAGAAATAAATATTGAACTGGAAATGGAAACATGATGCCTCAAAACTAACCTTCATTGCTCGTCGCTCCTTAACAAAAGATGGTTGAACCTTGTCCTTTAAGTAATCAATCTTCTGAAGAAAATAAAATTCAGGTGCTCTTGGCTCAATACTGTGTTTTTTGCAAAAGGGCACCCACATCTTTGCAAACTCAGCTGTTTCCGATAAGGCTTCAAAACTCAACATAGCTGAACCATCATCAGATACATAGCAAGAAACCTTGTCGACAGGGTAGTCAACAGCGAGTATAGACAAAACAGTGTTTGCGGTTACAATAGGTGGCTCTTTGAGAGGGTCCACTGTACTGACAAATACGTCGACAGGAGCCAACTGTGATGGTTCTCCGTCACGATCATATCTACACAAGACAAACTAAGATTAGTGGAACAGAAAATGTCGCATCATGGCTAAACCAAGCCAAGTCCAACAGTGAAGGAAACATAGCAACCCAAACCTTATAGCAAGCCTCTCCAGATAAGTCTCACGATTAATGGGAGACCATTTTGGAAACTGATCCAAAATCCAGGAAAATGCAAACCAAATCTCACAGATAACTGAAGTCAACCAAAGTGGGTAAGCATCTTTTACTGGGTGAGTTACACGATATTGCAAGAAGAAACCAAGAACTATCAGCCGGAACACGATGACAACACGATAAGGGGTCAGCTGAGATGAAGAAATAGGTACAATCCGACTCATAGGTTGTCGAGCATCATCAACCCTGTCAAAAACAGAAACAAAGGACCATTTTAACTTGAAATGAAATTCAATCCAAGTAAATATTTAAAGTAAACTCAACAGAAGCACAACACCCAAAACAAGACATAATTAGAAACATACATAACATTAGGTTTGCTAAAATTCAAACATAACACAACCAAAAGTCCACCAAAAAAAAAAGAATACTCCAAGCCTACACTCTAGATAAAATCCCTAACTTGCCAATCGGGATAATCATCCTCCATCTTCATTAATCTCCTCCATCCAACTTTCTCAATCATCTACAGGTACAGCTAAGGATGCCCTACTACCACTTCAATATGCAAATAGATGATCAGAGTCACACATCATGGCCCAAAAAATGTCCCTTTTGGTCAAACAATCTCATTCTCAATCTGATCTTATTAATTGTGATTTCAAATGAGATCCAACTCTTGAAGAGGTGACAAGATGAATACACTCTATTGTTTGGGTAGCAGACTTGACAACCATGAGAATGAGAATGAAAATTGCTTTGAACACTTTCCATAGAAAAATAAATCGAGTCTCTAGCATAAACAAACAATGAATCACATAGCTAGTCGTTAAACATCAAACCAAACAGAAAAGTGGCTTACATTTGAAGTTCTTCTCCATTAGAACCAGTCCCTTCAATATCTCCTCCTCCGCTTTTCCCCTCAGCATATCTACCAGTCATCTGTACCATATTTTTCTCGTGCTTCAACTTCCAACCTTCAACCCTTTCCTTCCAGTCAACGTTTCCCAAACCATATGAGTTTAAGTCCTTTGATGGATCCACAATTCTCACCGGAACTGTAATAACAAATATACGGTCAATTGTAAAATCACAATAATCTAACTAAATATAGCACAAATTCAAGTTAACACTATACCTGGTTGCCTTGGATCGATATAGGGAAGTGAGTGAGCTTTCTCAGATGGGCCCAAAGGACCGGAAGTAGTTCGGACAGATTGATTATCAGGTGTAGGGATCTCACCAGACATCTGTCAATACTAATTGTCAGTGAAAGATAAATAAAAAAAATATGCATAATTTCATGTAATATACAGTAACATATGCTCCTAGATAGGAACACAAATAACATGAAATATATAGAATAAAGAAAATGTTCATCAGTCGCCGTGAGTTTAGCTCAATTGGTAGGGACATCCCACTTATTCACCTTAAGAGGTGAATTTCTAGCCACTAGGCTACTTGACCAAAAAGAAAAAAGAAAAAGTTCATCTTAACATTTTTTGACGGTTGTTATTCACTACATCTCAAGAATAAAGATAATAAGCAGACAAAATCTAAAGTAAAATCCACAAATGTAAACATATTTAGAAAGCCTAAAACAGTTGAATAGAATCAAAGGATTACAGTTTGGCCATTGGTGAGAAGAGGAGGTTGCTGATATTCGCGTCTAGAAGATGAAGCTGATCTCTCTTCATCTTCCCACTGTCTCCTTGACTTATTATTATTTCCTTGTCGATAATTGAACTCGTTCTCGATATCATCAACATCATCTTCTTCATCATCTCCATCCACTCTAGGACTCCCTGATCCAGATTCATCATTTCAAATCAAAATCAAGAGACATAATAATAGATCAGACACATTAAAACTAAGACAAATAACTAACTAACCTCTGAGCCTTTTGTATCTAGTTTTGCATTGAGGACAAGATTTATTGCCTTCTTTTCGCTCATATTCATAACAATCTCGACAAACAGGATAACCACATTCATTACAAGCAACAAATACATCACCGGTGGGTGTTGATCCAACATCCTCACCACATATATGACAGACTTGTCCATTCAAATTCTTCAATGGTTTCGGCTGTAAAATATCATAAACAATTATAACCTTACATATGATACGAGATTAGAATTATAGCATTAATCAATCAATTCGTGATAAAAACTTGAAGATCAAATTGAGAGTAATCTATAACCAACCAGATCTGATCTAAAGTTGTAAGTAAGAAAAAATCAGTAAAGAGAAATGAGAAAGTAACAAACTAACCCCGCTGTCGGAAGAATCGTGACGAATCCGAACAAGCTCGTTACGATTGTGGGACCCAGCAACCATGCCGGAAGAGGCTTCCATGTTGTGACAGAGAGTGACGCAGATCAATGGAGTTCAGTACAGTACTCGATACTCGATATAAATAGGCGCAGAGCATGAAAATCTTCGCCCACTCAACACGCCATATTTTTCGCACTTTCCTATTTCATTTCGCAAACACACACACACTCTCTGCTACAACAATTGTGTTGTGTTCTTTTCTCTATCTGTTTTATTGTTATTATTGTTTTACCGGTAGGACTTGTTTTCCCGGTTCGAGTCACGAGCTGTATAAGATCTGTTTTCACCGGTTCAGCTCACTGTATATTGAATTATTAAGAGAACAACCAATTAGGTGAGTACACGTGTTGGTTGTTTTGAGAGAGACACGACGGCTTGCGACGAATATTTACTGAGGTGGCACCAGCTGTCTGAATTAATACCGGTTGTTTCCGGTTTTCTTTTCTGAGGCTGTCGGTGCCTATCGGTTTAGTTGAGATGTACTTTATCACAACCAAATTACATATTTGCCCTATTATTACACGCTTATCATAATCATCTAACCATTATTCCTGCTGTCATAATCTTTGTTTAACAAAAATAACATTCGTAATTAATTATTTTCTTTTTTCTGTGCCAAAATAACTATTTCCTTTTTTATCTTGTCTTGTCTAATTCTACACTACAGTAAAACGTGTTTGCACCAAAAAAAATCGAAACAATTAAATAAAGGGTCTTGTTAACAAGTGGTTCGAGACATTCTTTAAGAATTTCTAATGAAGAAGTTATTTTTTAGAAAAGTCAAATATTTTGATTTTCAATCTAATAAATACACAGATTTTGATAAAATCTTACTATTTAGATATTTAAAGAGTATCCTGTTAACATTTCCCTTAAATAAAATACTTAAACGAGCCTTAAAGTTTATTTATAATTAAGTATTTTTTTTATTGGCAAATTAAGAATCAACTAAATTATGAATCTTATTTTACGGTTCCACGTTCAATACTTGGAGATTTTTTTTTTGTGACAAGAATACTTGGAGATTTATAAAGTTAAAACGAGGACAACGATTACAATTCAACTAAAAAAATGTACTTAAGAAAGAACAAAAAGAAAAGTTGCTATTAGCCTACAACAATAGATGCTTGCAAATTCACAGCCAATTTTTCTAAATCCACATCTTGTCCTTCTCGGGCAATAATTAAAAAGGAAATGATGGATTGATTTTTTATTGTAAACGAAGATTTTGATTTTTATACAAGCAACGATGAGAATTCCGCCGACACAGCCTTTTGGATGGAAAACATCTTTTGCCATTTGCAACATTGCGTAAAGCTTAAAAATAAATTATAAGCCAATATTTTACGAAGAATTTATTTTGGAAATGAAAAATGAATACGAGAACATTTGGTATTTGACATTTTATCCGACTCTTTTTTGAGAAATTTGATAATTGGTGTTGTAATCAAACCAATAATCACCATCAGCAGTACTTCAACTTCCTTATATAACTCACCCTCAAAGCGTGATCAAAGCTGGTGAAACATTTTTTTCCATACAACTTAAAAGATTTCTCACATAGCTTGCATCATTAAAAACAACTAAGAAAATAAAATCTTCAACTTGTTTCATTAGCAGACTGCTGGTAAGGAAGACGGTGTTCTGGAACCCCCTCCTCAGCACGTTTGTCTTCAAACCACTTAATAACTGTTCTCCGCGGAATGTTTGAAACATGCACAATATTACTAATCATTGCATTCTGCATTGTAATTCAAGGCAGACAGGTAAGGATATTGAAGTTAACAAGTTGTGAAATAAGGAGAATTGCAAAATTATCATATTAACTACCAAGACACATGCTTGTCACTTTTAATGCTATAATATGCAGCGATGGATGCATATAATGTTTATTAACTTTCAATAGAATATATGCACAAGAGGCTTTGTCTAACATGGACAAGCAAAATAGTCTTACATCATGCACACATGTCTTTTCCATCATTAGATTAAAAAGTCACATCATATTTCGTTTAATTTAATAGTGAGATTTATTGGTTCAATGGTGGAAATTAGCTTATGCATGATACACGACTTGTCTCACTTGTGCACCATAGAATTGGCCGCCCAAAGAAGCATATAAGGTGATGGTTGACATCGTGAGAGGAATTAATCTTAATTACATAATAACTGTAAATCGAATATTGACCAATTATGTACAGTTATATATATAATCAAGATTAACAACTCTTATATCTCATGTTTTCAACCGATACTAAATATATCACATGTCCCCTATATGACATTTACCCCATTTAGTTTCAAGTCGTCCACTATATGACACTTAGCTTGAAGACTGAGAACGAGAGCAATTGATTAACATGTATTGCAAGTCTTGGATTTGTTGACTCAAAGTATAAGTGTAGTAGACTATCATGATATTAAGCATGAACACAACAAATAATCATGAAACACAGTGAAAAGCATACATGATGATACCACTAGGCATCTTAATCGTTTTGCATAAAACCAGAATACTAATACAAGCATCATTTACTTTAAGTTTCTCAAACACAACTTCTGATTTAAGAGGGAATTGCTGCCGGACTAGAAAAATGGAGTATATTAAATCAAAACAAGTAGTTAAATAAGCCGATGAAGATTTTACTAGTTATGTATGGATGATTTAGCACATAAAACTTGTGATATTGAAGTATGGCAAGTTTAACTTACAGTGGGCCGCTTTGATCTCATGTAAACTCTCTCCAGCGTGTCAAGTTGAGCCTTTTTCAATCTCTTTCGAGAAGACCAATTCTGCTGCATGTCGTGAATAGGTAAGTTGGACTTCTTCGGTCCAGATTCTGTATGAGCATGATCTGCATTTGCTTCTTTATAAAAAGAATCTCCGGGCGTAGTTTCAGGTGATACTGCTGATGGTTTAGGTTCATCAGGAATCGATAGGCTCAGCATCAGAAGACTCGGGGGAGGGTTACGAAGCAAATCAAGAACAAGAGCTCTATCAAGACAGAGCTCGGCGGCAAGAGCTTTTATCTGCAACAAATTGAAAAGATGAAACTGAGAAATGAGTCTGGAAGTTAACATTAGGGATTGAGCAGACAACTGGCAGTCTGGCACAGGTCATTCATGTTGCGTATGTTTAACAATACAAAAATCCCACTCTTTCCTTCTCTCTTTATCACATGAACACATAATAGCTATCTTCAAACTTGCACCCCTTGCAAGGAAAATCCATCTGAGATTCTTAATATAAACATTTAAAAAATACATCCAAGTTGAAGTAAAGGTGTCTGCAAATTAACGGAAGATTTCTCCACTCTTTAATATATTAACTAGTATATTTGCCTTTAATCAGGACCCCGACCTGGCTGATCAATAAAGTTTACTTTTTCTTGTCCCCGAAGGAGTAGTGTAGTGGTTTGGATAGGAACACCAAAGAAGTTCTATGCAGGAGGTCTAGGTTGTTTGGGAGTTTGGAGGGGAGGGGAGGGGAAGGGAAGGTTTTGGAGGGTTGGAAATATAGGAGAAAATGGTAAAAAATCTTTCATATTTTTTGAAAGAGTAATTTTTTAGAGAATTATAAATTAATGCTTATGATTATTATATTTTAAATTTTAAGAATACTAAAACTACATATATTAAATTTGATGAATTCATGTAAACCCTCCAAAACCCCCCTCCAATACAATTTTTGAGTTCCCCTAAATGAGAAGGATTTTGTATTATGAAGAAAAATGAACCCCCAAAGTCTTCCCTTCTCGATGTCATCTATTTCTTCCACTTGCTCCTTCCTTTTTTCCAAACCCCTCCCTCCCTTCCCCTCCAAATTAGCAAACAAAGCCCTAGGATTCAATCCCTCCTACTAGCATTCCTGTTTTCCCTAACTAACTACTAACATTTGTCTGTTTAAAAAAATCGAGTTTACTTTTTCCTTCTCCTTATCAATGAATGACAAAAATCCAAGTCAAGGAAACAATTCAGAATGTGTTTCATATTACTAACAGTCTTTCGAATAAAAAGTTTAAGCAAACGGTTTACTGTTTTCCACAAGCATTTTGGTTTCTTAAACACGTGTCTTGTATGGCACTACTCAAATGCAGATCATACAGGTATTTCAAGTAGGTAAGAAACAATAGCACTTAACCTCTTCATACTATAACCAAGTAATCCTATTCCTATCATCTGATACACTTAGTTGTGGTGCAAAGAATACACATGTTTATAAGCTCACACTATATGACTAATTGGATTTAATTCATATATACAACATTGGTCTAAATATTTTTCCTATGTAAATCAATCATAACTGTCAGATTATTAAAAGTCTTTGACTTTTAAAGTCACATATATGATTTGTTCATGCTTGTTTAAAGTGTACAACTTTTTACACTGACAGGCTAAAAATAGAAAATTGAAAAGGCTTACACTTAGTTTGCGGCGTCCAGTTTTCAATGCTCTAGCCAATTTATTCAATTGCCAAGTTCTAAGCTTCAGTGAATTCTCATTTCCATCACCACTACTTTTTTCTACATCATTATCACCTTGTGTTTCGCTGATATCTGTGTTCAACAATTCAGCATCAAAATCACCCAACACACCTTCCAACTCACGTTCAAACAAAGCAAAGTCTTCTTCACTTATCTCGTCGTCATCGCTATCATCTTTTGACAAATCATCATCGTTTTTGAGATCTTCTTCAAGTTGCTTGAAAAGCAACTCAAATGCATCCTCCTCTGTAACATGAGTAAATTTTTCCTGCAAAAATTAAAAAGCATAAAATAATAAATTGTATTGGAATTGGAATTGGAATTGAAATAATATTGTTGAAAAAGAGATAACCTTGTTGTTTTTCTTTTTGGAAGAGGCGGTGACGATTGAGGAATAGAGGTTCAGAGAGCGAGAAGGAAGAGTGAAGGAGAAGAGAAGAGGTTTTGGTTGCAGAGGAATTGAACGGGTTCCTCCAAATGTGAACGAACGAGCATATAATAAACACTGATTCGCCACGCCCATTTTTCTCTGAATATATCTTCTTTTACCACCACGGGGATGGGGTTTTCAAGGTTTAGATATTTTATCATCAACAGGACAATAAACTTTTCTTTTTCTTCTTAAAATAAAATGGGTTAAATAAGTAAATGGTCCCTCTAAATATATCAACATTTGATTTTAGTCCCCCTAAAATATTTTTTAGGCTTTTGGTCCCTCTAAAATTTATATTCATGAAATTAGTCCCTACTTGTTGGTCAACTCATGCCTAACCTTCATAATTTTTAATGAAGTTTTCCAGAAATGGATAGAATATTATGATAATCTCTCCCAAAAAAAATTGGAATTTTTTAACAAAACATGAATTAAATATGAATTTTTATGTTTTTGGTGCTAAAAAATTCATATTAAATTCATGTTTTATTAAAAAATTCTAATTTTTTTTGGAAAATATTGTCATAATTTTCTACCCATATATCGAAAATTTCATTAAAAAAGATGAAGGTTAGACATGAGTTGACTAAAAAGTAGGGACTAATTTCATTGATGAAAAATTTTGAAGGGACCAAAAGCCTAAGAAATATTTTAGGGGGACTAAAATCAAATGTTGGTATATTTAGGGGGACCATTTACTTATTTAACCCAAATAAAATTTACCGAACAAGTGGAGAATCCTGTTCCATGTATTCGTTATTAATATTATTTATAAAAATATATTTATTAATTGTAGTTTTTTTTTATATTTATTAGTTGTAATTAAAGAGTAGTTAATTGGATAAAATTTAATAAATAAGGGTATAATAGTGAAAAAATAATAATAAATATTACATTGATATTCTAAATTGACAATTAGTTTGAGACCGAAAAAATGTCAAAGAAACGATTATTTTAAAACGGAGAAAGTATATACTATGTGATTTCCTTTTAATTGTGTTATGTTTACTGAACAAGTTATAAAACTTATTTTTGAAATAAACCATTAATTCTTAAAATATATTTCTTTCTTCAATTCAATTCATAAATCATAAGTATAAATTTAATAAATAGTCTATAAATTATGTGAAATATGTGAATTCAGTATTAGAGATATGAAATTATTCAATTTAATCTCTAACGTCTTAATGAAAGGATTAAATTGATGAACTTTATATTTACTTTACGCATTAAATTGAAGAAAGAGTGATAGGCTATAGAATATATTGATAGTTTTTTCTTATTTTTAATAAAGAATGATTATAAAAACAAATTTTAATACAAAGTGAATTTAATCTATGAACTAACACTTTTTTACAATTGATCCTGAACTTTTTTTTACTAAATTGATTTAAGCTATTGAAACTTAATAAAAAGGTCGCAATGATATTTTTTCACCCAATTTTTAGCCTCTCTATTTATTGACATGTTTAGATGACAATAGTCCATAAAAATGCATCAATATAGTGTAGCTTCATAAAAAAAAAATCCCTCAATGTTTTTGAAAAACTTTATATTACTCTTGATCATTTTCATATTTATTATGTAGCTTTCATATTCATCCACACACAAAAAAAAATACATTGGAGGTCCCTTGCGAAGAACTCTTAAAAAAAAACTTTATAGAATATAGCTTGCACTTGTACCAATTTGTTGTCTTATAAACCACATTTTCGACACAAAAATACTTGACAAAAATCAATAATTATCTAACTTGTCCGGTGTGTCCAGCTCTTTAGACACTAGTTTATATTTTCTCCTCCTTGTTGAGCTTGAGCTGGTTTCATTGAACGACTCATCCGTCGTGATCGAAACTAATTTGATTTGTTTAGCAATTTAAAATTAGGTTGGAGAAATGACAAGATTAGTGAGTGTATGTCAAGATTTACAATGACTGTGACAACATTGTAGAAACATATCGTGATTTTGTCAAATACATCATGATTTCAAACATACATTCTTAATTTATTTGGAACCATGTTTCATCTCTCACACCAAACACATGTTTATTAGAAGCAACAATCTTCAGCTTCATAAAATTCACGTTGAATTTACACAGGGACACAATAATGAATGGTCAAATGATAATCCAAACTCACAATTTGTGGAGAACCCGCCTCGTTGGTGATGTAAAGATCATTCCTAAATCCAACATCCATGGATTCAATCTCAGCTATGACCCTGACAAATGCACATAGCTAGAAATTTGATTAAGTAGTACAAGTCACGTGGATCAATCAACCATCAATAGGTCCTTCACTCAATTTATGTTGTATGTGACTCAAAATCTTGTTAGAATTTTTTTTCTTGTCTCCCAAGAAAGTTGAAGACGATGCTTGTTTCTCAAGAAATCATAAATATAAGACAGTTTTCTTGCTTGACAAGACATACGAGTTGTAAGGTTATTTCTTGAAGTGCGAGACAAGCAAGTCAATTGTTTCACTTGTTTACCTACTTGCTTGACAAGTCATGTAGTCCACCAGTTTATTTCTTGAAACGCAAGTTGAGTGGTGCCTCTATATAAAAGACATTGTTTTTTTGGTTCTAACAAGAGGTGGAAAAGTGAGAATTCTAGGGTTACAAAAGAAGGAACTTGTAGGGTTAAAGGTTGAGAGATTTTGGAGAAAAATATAGGGGTGGGAAACACTTGCAGAAGTTAGGGTTTGTTCCTAGGGAACTTTTTGAAGGCTAATTTGTTGTTACCTTCGTATCTCTTTGTTTGAGAGATTATGGAGAAAATATAGGGGTGGGAAACACTTCAAATTCAGGAAAGGGTAGAAGTTGGGGTTTGTTTCTAGAGAACTTGTCGAAGGCTAATTTGTTGTTACCCTTGTATCTCTTTATAAGAAACTCTTTGATATCGATTTGAATATATCTCTCTCCTTCAAATATAGGTCAAATTTGTGTTGAACTGGGTGAACAAATGTTGTTGTGTTCTTCTCCAAAAGTTTGTGCTTGTTTAATCACTTTTGTGTTTAGTTGCCGTTAATTTTGCTCTACAATCTAAGTTATTAGTGTAGGTTTTATCCAAATCCAAGTTTAAAACAATCTAGATATTAGATAGTAAGAAAAATTGAAAAGAATCAAATTGGGCCTTTGAAAACTGAACTTATAGGCGATCAATTTTGGTATATTTCATTTTCAATCTTCTCTTTTTTAATAAGTCTCGTGTAAAATTAAAGTTAATTAGAATTCGCTTACCTCTCAATTGAATTATAAGAGTAATTTTTCTAGAAATTAGAGAGTTATAATACAAAAGGAGACACGTTAACAATTTAACGGTAGATCACAACAAGTTAATTGAAGGTTCTTAAAAAAAATTAATTGAAGCTATTTTTTTGTTACATGAGAAAAAGGCAAAGCAAAAACAAAAATAAAAACGAGACTACTGCCACGATGACAAGCAACACTCATACTATCCACAGTAAGTAATAAACAAAGCCCAGTTGGAGGATTGAACACAATCAATAGATCACTCGCAGACCTTGTTTCAAACTTGGATAAAAAGTCAACACACATATTACCCTCCTTGGGAGTGTGACATAATTGAAAAGTTCAATCTTTTGCCATGCACGTTCTAATAATAACTATGTCATTTTCATAGTGGTGAGTAGAAACATCAACATGTTGCCCTAAGTGAATAATATGCATGCAATCGGTGTAACAAATAATGTCCATCTGACCTTCCTCCCAACAAATTTGAAGTTAATTGAAGCATGAGCGTGCTATAATCTGTCCATTAAGTTTTTTCCAATATATTGAACTGTTCTGCACATTTTTTATAGATTTTTTACGATTAGGAGTTGAATTTAATATTCAAGAGTTTACAATACACACTCAAACCATACACCAATATATCACTTAAGCTAGTAAACTGAGTGGCTCTAAAGAAAAACTTAAGCTAGACCGAGTGATACAATATTTTCTAATTTATTTCTTAAAAAACATATATTTTTAAAATTTAATGGACATATTAGTTTAAGGTTGATTTTTTTCTTTCAAATAATCTAATAACAAAAAATTATCATCTTAATGTGAATAAAAGGAGAATGTCTGATTTAAACTCCGACTCTTACATATGTACAATTCAATGTCTATATTTATCCAAATATAATAGTCATACATTGGAACTTGTGCCAATTTATTTCTCACAAGATTGAAATTTAATGTTTTTCAATAAATACTTGCTCTTAGGGGTGTTCAAATCCAAACTGATCCAAAATAAAAACGCATACCGATAAAAAAACCAAAAACCGCAAAAAACCGAATATTTTTGGATGCGTTTGGATGTTTCGTAAAAACCGCTAGGATTAGATCGGATTTTGGATCACTTTTTAAAAACCGAACCAAACCAAACAGAACTACAAAAGTAAATATTAATACTTATTTATTTTTTTATTAGTATTATATATTGAACTATTATGTTGCTTGAAGGTTTTTAATCTTATATATTGCATTAATTTAATCTGTATTTTTATTACTTCATATGTTTAAAAAAAATCAATAATTTTCATACTCTAGTTTTAATTTTTTAATATATTTTGCATCAAACCTATTATTTTACCGTGTTTGTGTAATATTAATATTAATAAAAAAAATTATATTCATAAAAAAAACTAAATAAAAAAATCTTTTGTATTTTCGATATCCAAAAACCGATCCAAATTAAACAACATATATTTGGATCGGATTGGTTCAGATTCTTTTAGAATAATCATCCAAACCGAACCGAACCGCATGCCATTTTTATTTTGGATCGGATAACACTTTGCCTAAAAACCGATCCAAACTGCACCGCGAACACCCCAACTCGCTCTTTATGAAAACCTTAACATGTGTCCTTATCCTGACCATAATAACTACTCCCTCCGTCCCAAATTGTATGTCGCTTTGGCACTTTTACGCATATTAAGAAATCTTTAACTTTTATGAACTTTGTTAAAATTAAATATATTTTTCCCTCAGTTACCCTTGGCAACACAATTAAAGTTTTGTGAAAAAACAAGTTCCATCTTGATTACCACCGTCCCAAATTACTCCAACTCCAAGGCAATAATGAATTTCACTCTTGAATCATTTAAATCACACGGTTCCTTCTCTCTCTTCAATTGCAGTACCAAGGCAATAAAATGCACTGTGCTGAATAATTAAACAATCACACAAAACTACCTTTTTCTATTTCTCTCTCCCTCATAAAAACTTGAAAAAATTCATTTCATTTAAAAAATTCATTGCATGATTGGCAATAACAATGAATACATGGGAACCGTGAATAACAATGAGTTATGAATCTGTGTTGGTACAATGAATTATTAAGTGAGAACCTTGAATACAAAATATAGGAAAAAGAGAATAGACAAGGGCAACTTAGGAAGAACATGAATAATTTTACATTGATATTGCAAAACGACTTATAATTTGGGACAAATTTTTTTTTCAAAACGTCATACAATTTGGGACGGAGGGAGTATTAATCTACTATGTCATACAGTTAATTGTTAGATATATTTATGATTTGACGAATACATGAATGAATGCTCATTATTGACTTCATCCGTCTCAAAATAATAGTCGTTTAAGATTTATGCACGATTTTTAAGGAAATGATTTGTTGTGTTGATTTCAATGATAAAAACAGTATCATTTACTAAAATATCCTTATTAATTGTAGTTAGTGGAGTAGTTAAGTTGAATGAATTTCAATAAATAAGAGTATAATAGTGAAAAAATAATAAATGTTGCATTAATATTATAAAGTGACAATTATTTTAAAATAAAGAGAAAATAAGAGACAATTATTTTGAGACGAAGAGAGTTCATGAAAATTAAAATTAAAATTATAAAACAAAGCAATAAAAAAATACTCTCTCCCGTCTCATATATAAGAAAAGATTCTTTTTTTAGGTTCATTGAATAATTAATGTATCTATTGTACAATATAGACCAGATATATTAATTATTCAATGAACATAGAAAAAAATCTTTTCTTATATAAAAGAATAGAGGAAGTAGTTATATGAAAAAGTAATAAAAAAGAAAATATTAACAAATGCCCTTGGGGTTGTTGTTCAGAAGTTTAGAGAAGATACTTTTTTTTTTTTAAAGAAGAAGATACTTTTTCTTAAAAATTGTGTATTTAACACATTAAAACTTAAAAAAAATCTTTTTTATGTAAAATTTATAAATAATTTATTTTTTGAATTCTTAACGAGTGCTCCTATCCCATAAAAAAAATAGAAAAAATCCAAAATAAAGGAGAGAAAACAAGATGGGGACACCCTGTTGCTGTTGGGACTGGGAAGAAGTTGGTTCCATCGTCGAGAAGCATCAGATCTTCTTCTTCTTCCTTCTCCATGGCAACAAAAGTGGTATCTTCGAAATCACCATCTTCATCCAAGGGATGGAATATTTCCTCAATCGCAGCACGCATCTACCTACTCATCATCATCTTCCAAGTCCCTCTTTTCAGGTACTCCCAAATTCTTTTATTTCTTCCTTCTAATTATTCTTACAAATTTTCATTCCTAGGGTTATATCAAAATTGAGCATATTTGAATTGAAATTTATCATTTTGATTACAGGGTAACATGCAGATCTGGTTTGTGTACAACCCCTTTACATGTGACATCATCACAGTTAGTTGCAAGTGATGTATTTCCTGTTCCACTTATAAAGGGTCTTTTGTATCCTGGTGCTGCTTTAAATGGCCTCATCCACAACATGACTGTTCCTAGTTGGGATAGTTTGTTGGATGTGTATAATTTGACCACCATCAAGGAAGCTTCTGCAGTAACCGATCTTCAACGCTTGGAGGTTAGATCATTGCATTCAAATTCCATTCTTTTTCTGTATTTAGGATTAACTTATTTGAGTTTATCTATTAGCTTAAGCACTTGTAAGACTCTTTGAGAGAGTTCATAGAAACACCTTATGACATGTCTATTAGTTGTTTCAGCTTATTTCCATAAGTTCTTCATGATTGCTTATGAAAACTGACTTATAATTGTTATAGCTTATATTTGATTTGATAAACACGTAAAGCGTAAGCACTTAAATAAGTTTTTTTTTTGTTCAAACATGGTTGTTTCTGATTTTTGTTGTCACATTTTTCTTTGAAATGGTTTATGTCTGTTGAACACTTACATAGCAATTGATTATTGGATTTCAAGTTTTACTTGCATAAGCAATTTTTTTTAAGGAAGGTATAATATAAACCTCTGTTGATAAATTAAAGAGACATGAATTCCTAAAACTCGCATAAAATAGGCTCTCTAGTTGTTCTTGTCTATTTGCATTTTGGTATACCTTCATCTGCCTTATAACAAGTCCCTTTGGATATTTCAGCTATTTTCATTGTACACATATTCTATTTCCATCAGGTCCGTGCTGGCACTTTTCAGCTAACCTGGATATTTTTCAATGATTTATCAGGTCCTTGCAGGAAGCTACTTCGCAGTAGCAGGAGCACTTGTTGGTATTCTGAAACCCGGGAGAATGAGCATGTTTGGATCACTTCTTGTGATATGGGGACTGGTCAAAGAAGGAATTTTAGGAAAGCCAGTAAATACTGATCCTGCGAAAGCTGTCTACGTCTACCCAACAATGGTGTTTGCCATGATATGTGCCTTCTTGTCTGTAAAGTATGATATGAAGAAGGTTGCTGCTAGGGCGGCCCCTGTCCGGTCCACTGCTAAACCTCTTAAGAGCTCATCAAAGTCTAAGCTGAAATAAGCGATTCTCGTTTTGTAAATCTGTACGCCTTTCTTCCAAATTCCTTTTGGAACAGATAGACATAGTTCAGTTTTTTTTCTTCCCTGGAATTGTTAAACTTTCATTTTACCATTTTACTATTAATTGAAGGAGCTTTTTAATTTGTAGAAGGTAACAAAAAAAACTTCTTAGCAATTTCTACAAACCGGCTTCAAGTAAGTGATAAAAATGGTTATTCAATTCATGTTAGTTAATGATATCAGAATAGAATATAGATAACTGATGAAGAGGTTTTATTTATGGATAAAATGGTTATTCAATTGATGTTGTTGAAGGTTAGGGAAGCGCACATGTAAAAAAAAAGAGTTGTGTTATTTGAACAATCATTTCAATGACAACTTATGTGATAATCATTGATTTACAAAATGAGGTATTGACACAAAAACCAAAACAATAGAAAGAATGTAAAAATATAATGTGAGTATGAGAAAAAAAATTGTCACAAAAGTTGGCAAAAAATGGTTGTACAAATATCATTTCTCAAAAACATATTGGAAACTGATATTCTAAGGTGTTTTTTTTTTTTTAATTACGTATATGTGATGAAGGAGTTTAACGAACTCCCTAGTTCGTCTTTGATAAAAGGGTTCAATTTCAATGTGATTTTTGGATAAAAGGGATTCAACCAATAATGAGAGAGAATACTAATTAGCATTTACTAGGATCATCCCAATTTACAGCACAAGATTATACAAGCACATGTTTGTGAATTGCGATTTAACAAAACAGTACCCACCCCCAACCACAAAATAATAATCGTATAGGTAGTAATAGTATACACGGTAAATTACCAGTCAAAAAAGGTTTAGGTTACTAAAAACTTCACTGGTATCACATGCAACTTTCAGACACTATAGAGGGGTCTGTAGCTCGAATGTACATCAGAAAATCGTACGCAACTTGTGTTTCTGTCTGATGTCTCAACACCTTTGCAATTCTCTTCGCGTGTACAATGATGACAATAAGGTTTGAACCTAGACATTAGACAAGCTTAATTATGTGTTTGGATCAACTTTTTGCCGCAGCCATGCATCTAGCACCATTTTGCTGTGAAAATGAGAAGATAACATTTGTTGCTTCGAAAAAACGTGCGCCTAGGGACTTGGTTGACGCGGAAACAACCACACGCTAAATTAGGCCAACTAACTTCTAACTAATCTAACTAACATGAACTAATTTTTCTATCTCTAATGCAAGAACCTCAACCATATTAAATTGAGATGCTATTAGGAATCCCTATGCCAGTTCATCCTCCTTCACTGGACCATACATGTTGTTTAGTTTCTCATCATTGTTCATTATCGCAATCCTTTTCTCAATTTCTTCAAGTTTATTGTCAAACTTCTCAAAAGCCTCCAACGCCTTTACATTAGATGTCAAATGTTGGGTCTCTCTCTGCCCAGACAAGATTTTCACAAGTGAAATGTCAAGAACAGCTTGAAACTGTGAAGTAATTGTCTTAAAAAAAGCCTTGTCAGGATTTTCACAAGTTCATTGTATTCTTGAGCCCTTTTTTCAGGCATGAGTCACCGACTCAGAGAAGAACAAGGACATGATACTTGGTGGATAGCATCCATATGGATAATGTCCAAAATTGACAACAACATGGAGAGTAAGCAATCCATATAATAATAGTGCAAGTTTCAATAAGATCTTCAAGACTGTGCATCTTTGGCCACCAAGGTTCATCTTTCTTGTCACTATGATCCTTTTCCATTATTTCCTTCCACCATGATTGGACTTATAAGTCTTTTTCCATTGCGTCATCCTCTTTGTAGTAAATGTAGCAGTAGTCCTCAACCCGTGTCTTCCTGGCAAACCACATCTCTAGTCCATCAACCTCATAACGGGTAATCCTCTATTAATACAAGACTGTTTGGGGAAGTTGAGGCCTTAACAACGACAACTGTCCGGCACAATGGTGTCCTTATCAGAATCAGTGTTGTTCATTTCATCGAGCAAAGGGACATGATACTGTACAACTCAAAAGGGAAATCTGTTGATACAAAAATCTTTTTTATGAATGTTTTAATGATAACAAACCTTATGGAATAAATGCTAAAGTTTTATGAATGGTGATCTACCGATGTTTGCACTTAAAGTAGACAAGAAAGAAGTCTCTTACAAGTGCATATATATACACTCAGTGGAAGATTACCAAAACAGTAGCATCACAAGCTCAAAAAAGATATAAAAAGAATATTGTTTGAATCAAAAGAGTGTTGATCGAAGATTCAACAAGAAGATGAATTTTACTATCAATTGACTCATCCTCGTCACTACATGGTTTTCAATAAAGCCTTAAAAATTCGAGGAATAAAGGGTTAATATTTGAATGGTACACAAGATCACTCTTAAAAGTCATGTGACAGAACACAAATTGAGTTTTTGTTACATATCTTGAGTATTTACAAGATATAAAGATTCAAGAATGATCTTCAAATAGTTTCTAAAAGAGTTTAAGGAAAAGACATAAAAGTTTTATTCAAGAGAATGATTGGTTTTACCTTCATGACTACATGCATGTTTAAAGTAAAACATCTCAAAGATACTCAATGGACAAGAAACATTGTGTGGAATCACTTAGAGGAATTATGAGAAAAATTGCATCATCAACAAAATAATTCAACGTTAATTGACCAAGAAGATATTGTCTTCTCATATTGAAGAGAACATTATCAACTTTGATGAAAAAATGTTCTCATGATGAAGATGATTATTACACTCGAAATTGTTCTTATTACTTCATCAAAATGATTAGAATCAACTCTGAAGAGAAACCAATCCATGAATGAATTATTCATTATTCATTAATTGGAGAATTATCAAGAAAGAAAATTCATGATCATATGGAAGAAAATTCATGATAATATGCACGAAAATTCTATCATAAAAGAATTAGGATGACCCAAGAATCTTCCATCATTATTCAAGATATGATTTGGGAGAATAGAAATCAATCAAAGGAATTTTGACTTTGAGAAAGGTTTCTCATGTTCTTACAAAGAACATTATGGTCATACAAAGTGAAGAGAACATCATCATTTGATGTTTTAAAGATAACAAATATATTACAATCATTATCTTGTTATCTACTAATGATTTTTGTGAAAAATGTTTCATCAAGAATGATCTCAGCTCACAACGAAAAGCAAAATCGCAAAAGGACAAGAATGAACTTTTTTAATAACAATAGATCATTAAAGGATACAAGAATGATCTTTGAAGAAGAATCATATGAATAAAGACAAGGTTGTTAAATGGGCTTTAAAAGAATGTTTTGATCCATTAAGGAAAAAGATCCATCTCATAAAGTAACCAAGTGACATCATGTTATGACATCATCATGTAACTTCATCATGGCTGGAAACAACACAAGGCAATTTACAGCTTGCATTCACGTGTGAATCTCATCTTGTGCAAAGCTGGAAGTCCCAGAACGTTCTGGTAATCATTCTGCAAGTGTAAAATTCATATTTTCTCTCAATGCTTTAACTTGGAGCGCAAGACTCTTTCAAATTAAAGCACAAACAGCTGTTTCAAGGCTTGGGCATCAAGACTCTCATCTCCTATAAATAGAGGAAGGCTCGGAAGACAAAAACCAAGAGTTTGCAAAACAAATCAATTCTCTCTCAAGTGAAAATATCACTCTCTAGCAAGCTCTTCACAACATCTCTCTCAAAAGTTCTAGATCATACTCTTATGATTTTTTTAGTAAAATCTCAAATATGTGTTGAGTATTTTATTTGATCGAAAAACTATCTCCTCATACAAAGTGTGCTATATTCTCAAGTCTATTCGTAACGATAGTTCGAGAAGGAATCAGTAACAACCTTTCTTGTGCGAAAACAAAGAATTGTAGAAAATCTCACACGAAGTGTGGGGACTGGAAGTAGCCGGTTTTGGTGAACTAGGATAAATCTCTCATGTTCTCTTCTCTTCCCTTATCTTTTATAATTGTCATACCCCATTTTTTTGACCCATTTTCATTTCGTTTTTTTTCTTTTCCTTTTAAGCCGAGGTTTTTCGGAAGCTGAACCTTCATAAGCACCTACTTCAGAAGTACTTTCAGAAGCATTGGAGCTGTTTATTTTCTCACCTGGTCTTTTGAAGATTTAATTATATATTTTTCAGATTGGATATTTTCATTTGCAGAGATCTTTGGAAAATATATTTCTAAAAAAATATTTGCTTCAATATATTTCTGAAAAGAATAATTGATGCAAATATGTGTTTTATTTCTAAAGAAAAATTTTGGAAATATATTTTCAAAAGAGATCTTTGGGAAATATATTTCTGAAAAATATTTGCTTCAATATGAAAAATATTTGCTTCAATATATTTCTGAAAAGAATAATTGATGCAAATATGTGTTTTATTTCTAAAGAAAATTTTGGAAATATATTTTCAAAAGAGATCTTTGGGAAATATATTTCTGAAAAATATTTGCTTCAATATATTTCTGAAAAGAATAATTGATGCAAATATGTGTTTTATTTCTAAAGGAAAATTTTGGAAATATATTTTCAAAAGAGATCTTTGGGAAATATATTTCTGAAAAATATTTGCTTCAATATATTTATGAAAAATATTTGTTTCAATATATTTCTGAAAAGAATAATTGATGCAAATATGTGTTTTATTTCTAAAGAAAAATTTTGGAAATATATTTTCAAAAGAGATCTTTGGAAAATATATTTCTGAAAAAATATTTGCTTCAACATATTTCTGAAAAGAATAATTGATGCAAATATGTGTTCTAGCCTGAAGAAATTTTATGGCGAAATATATTTCTAAAGAAAAATTTTGGAAATATATTTTCAAAAGAGATCTTTGGGAAATATATTTCTGAAAAATATTTGCTTCAATATATTTATGAAAAATATTTGCTTCAATATATTTCTGGAAAGAATAATTGATACAAATATGTGTTTTAGTTTGAAGAAAGATTTTATGATGAAATATATTTCTAAAGAAGAATTTTGGAAATATATCTTTGAAGAATATTTGGTTCAAATATTTGTTGCTGCTGAAGGCTATATAAAGAAGGCACCTCCCTTGAAGAGAATCATCAGTCAGAAACCCCAATTGACACTACCAAGCCGCGGCGGCCACATACCAAATCCACCTCTTTTCTTCATTTTTTCCTTCGATTCTAACAAAACCGAAACCCCACTCACACACTGCTTCACTAACCACCACAAACCCAGCAAATCAAAACCATAAACCACCACCTCAAATCCACTGACAAGAACAATCCGAACCAGAACACCCATAACCGAAAACAGAAATCAAAATCAAAGGTACGTTGTTTTTTTTGAAACTTCATCTAGTGTTGTTCACAAGGATTTTCAGAAAAAATAATTTTATTTCCTTTCTTTTTTTTATCATTCCTCATTTTTCTTATTTTAATTTCTATTCATTCCCATGCATTTTATTTTTACAGCCTTTATATTTCAGTACTTCATGCATTTTTATTATTATTCCCATTTTCTTTATTTATCTCATGCATTTTTATTTATTTCTTGTATGCAACATATTTACTTATTGTTTTTGCATTTCATGCATTTTTATCCCTTTATCTATTGCTATCATATTTATTTTATCGCATTTGCAATTTTTATATTTATTTATTATTCCGTTTTTATTCTATTAGAATGTATCTAGGGCCAATGTAAAATATAAACGAGAATATGCACTGACACCCACACTTTACTTATTCCGCATTATGTCTTATATTTTTTTTATTTCGCTTTACAAAAAATACAAAAAATATTAGGCTATTTTATTTTCAAAAGGATTTCGTGGTGATCCAACGTCATCACGGAAGTTCCTCGCGTTTAGTTACCTTTTTTAGTCTTAGTTAATTATAAAAAAAAAAACAAAAACATGCAAATAAGTCAAAATTCAAAAAAATCTTTTCTTAAATAAACCTTGATTTTCAATCAAGTGCCTTTTTTTTCTTTCACTTTCTTAAAAAATCATTAATCCATTTTAATAACATTTAAATCATTTTCCAAAATTAAAAAACACAAACCAATCTCGTTTTGCCACTTGGCCTTTATTTTATCTTTAAAACCTTTTTTAAAAACCAATAAAAAATACAACAACAAATCAATCATCATTTTTACCCCGAACTACATGATTTTGATCCCATTCGGGTATGTAGGCAAAAGACTTTGTCTTTCCAAATCAACAAAATAACAAAAACATTTTCCTTTCTTTTAAATTCATCACTTTAATCTTTTCACACTTAGGCATTTATTTTACAAACAAATAATTAATTTAGCATAAAGATAAATAAAAACAAGAGGTTCCTATAGAATACTATAGACGTTTAGGGTGCTAATACCTTCCCTTTGCGTAACCAACCCCCGGGCCTTGATCTCTCTAAAAATAGGGTTTTTTGGAACTTTCTCCCTTTTCTTTTTAAAAATAAAAGATCGGTGGTGAATCTTAAAATTGCGAGTCAACGCTAATCAATAGCTTGATATCCAAAAATCACCGCGACAGAAATGACGACTTCACTGGGGAGATCAAAATCCTAAGTGGGTTAAACCTATCTTGCTTTTCTTTATCTTTATGCTTTATTATTATTTGTAATTGTAAATATGTGCTTAAGTGTTTATCTTTTTACGTAAGTGGTGAGATAAGTCCTACACCCGGACTTGAGGGAAACATAAGATAGGATGGTGGTATAATCAAAGTGTCTTTCCGAGAGTGAGTTTCGGATGTGGCACATGTGATAACCCCGCTCAATGGAGGAATCTTGGAAGTATTACTATGTTAGCATGAGTAGTCGTGTTCGGCATCGTTATTTTCAAGTGACCTATGAAGTTGAAGACCTTTAGTTACCTTTAACCCATCTTGGCCTTTTAGGACGTAGTGCGGTGGCTAATCAAGAGTAGTCTTGAATTGGTTGATACGCGATACTACACTCAAACGAGACTTTCCTACGAACGTCGTTGGACCGGGAGTAGTCCCGTAATCCGACAATATTCGGAAGTGGTCAATGACTTTGGGAACTTGGTAGAACCCGTGATACAGGTACATATGAAACCATAGTCCTTACCAAATGACGTGTTTACCCTTGACTCCAACATTATGGATTTAACCTCACCATGTTTTCTCCGTTCTTTAGCATAATCATGCATACATGCATTCATTCATAAACATTTTTTTTTCATCCAATTATCGAAGGACTTAAACCAGTTTTTTTGGGAACATCATAGAGGAGCACTAGGAAGTACACCTTCAAGAGCCCTGATTTGTTGGATTTAAGGAAGCTAGGAGTCTTTACATTTTTTTTTAAAAAATCTAGCTTCCACTAAAGGACTTTTGAATTTGTCCCTTGGCTTGGTTTCTAAAAAAGAACTATTTTGTAATGTCTTAATGCTCAAATGAAATGTTCAAACCATGATGTTTACAATTACTTCAACAAAGTCCTTCGATAACAAACCTTTCTTTTTTTGCATAAGCATAAATCATGCATCATACTGCATTCATAGTTTCTAAATCGAGTCTCATCCTTTGTTTCATCACAAAAGGTCAATCTGCCGCAGTCAAAGAAAGTGGCACGACGCTTTCATTGAAAACCGACTCGCACCTATAATACTCATGCAAACAGAAGAGAGAAAATGGATGTGGTCGTGCAAGCACAAGGAAGGATTTGCCGCAATTGGGTTGTTGTTGACATTCCCCCAGTTACTCATGGGTCCAAGTAATGTGTTGTCGTTGTCTAGTCTTTTCAAAAATCCTTTCGTTTCTCCCAATACGAAAGTGAAATCATGTAGGGCTCTACTTTTGTCTTCAAGTTACCACTATCAATGAAAAATTGTCGTTTCCTTCGCGACTTTTATTTTTATTTTACTGCTTTTTCTGGAAAATGGTAACACAAAAAACCCAAAAAATATTTTATTTTATTTTAATTGAAGACTCTGCATTTTTCACTCATTCTCTAAAATCAATCATCAATCATATGTAGACTGAACATCAATAAACCCGTTGAACACTGTAACCCTATGCTCTCTCCCGACTTTGAGTTCCCTGTTTACGAAGCTGAAGAGGAAGGAGGATGAAGGGATTCCCGTAAAGATCTATCGGTTATTAGTATGACAGGAAAGCCATTCAGCCTCATGAAGAAGCACTGGAAGCGATTAACTTGGGCACTACAGTACTCTTGATCAAATCCCAGATGAATGGTGTCATCAAGGCTGCAAAAAAAACAGGAAAAAAACAAAAGCAAAAAAAAACAAAGAAAGAAAAATACATCAAAATGATAGTGCAGAAGATGGTAACCACCTACAGGGACTTGCATGAGATGTTACCGTATGCTTTACATGGATATCGTACTTCAGTGCGTATCTCAACAGGGGCAACCCCCTTTTCTTCAGTGTATGGCATGGAAACAGTACTCCCTGTGGAGGTTGAGATTCCATCAATGAGGGTTTTAATGGAAGCAAGATGTCAGAGGCTGAATGGTGCCAAAGCAGATATGATCAGCTGAACTCAATAGAAGAGAAGCGTATGAATGCTTTATGCCATGGACAACTATATCAAAAGAGGATGAAGCAAGCTTTTGACAAAAAGGTTCGTCCCCGTGAATTTCGAGAAGGAGACCTTGTGCTCAAAAAGATTTTATCCTTCCAACCGGACTCCAGGGGCAAATGGACGCCTAACTACGAAGGACCATATGTTGTCAAGAGAGCTTTTTCTGGTGGTGCAATGACCCTTGTGACAATAATTGTCTACACAACGCACACACTTTTAATTTCAGTTTTAATCCAGAGTGCTCTGGTCCTAAAGTTGTCTTTAATATTATTCTTGTTATTTAATATAATCATTCTCCAAAACAATCTGGTCCTAAATTAAATAAACCAATATTAATCCAGAGTGCTCTGGTCCCAAAATTATCTTTAATATTACTTTTGCTATTTAATATAATCATTCTCCAGAATAATCTGTTCCTAATTAAATAACCATATTAATCCAGAGTTCTCTGGTCCTATATTTATATTGTTTTATCATTCTGTCTTTATTTAATTATTCTTCAGAGTATTCTGGTCCTCATTATAATTACTTTACATTTCAGCTTAATATCATTTTTCTCATTCTGCTTAAATCATTCTCCAGAACATTCTGGTCCTTATCTAAAAACATATTTACTTTAAATAACTACTCTCTATCTAACCATTACCAAGAACTTTTCTTGAGTATATAACCTTGTTAAAGTTTCAGGATTAAAATTTAAAAAGGGTCACAATTCAAACCCTCTTTCTTGTGACTATTTCTTCCACTTCAATTGGTATCAGAGCATGCCTCTAGGGTTTAAGCACTTCACAATGCAAGAGGAAAAGATTCGGGAAGAAGTGATGTCAAAAATTTCAAATCAAAGTTCATGTCGTAGATGGAACAAGCTCGTCCATTTCAAAACTAAAGAACAAAGAAGATTCATTTGTAAAAAGAAATCTATGATGGCAACTCGAGTTAACTTTGATAACTCAAAAATAAAAGAAGAAACCAACATGTGTCTAATAGCACCCAAGGAAAATGAAAAGGTAACAACTTTTGAACCTTGTCTTTTATGCACAGAAATGGAAGATGATTTTGATAATCTTCTATATGATTCAAACATTCTATATGAAAAATGTATTTTATTAAAAGAACAAATTTCTGAGATAAATAAAGAAAAAGAGAAACTATAAATCTTGAATGATAAATATCTTCAAACTATTCAAGAATTGCAGAAATATCATTTTAGAATATCTGAACAACAAAAGATTCTCAATGAGAAAAATCTCAAAAATCATCCTTCAGAACATTCTGGAATTCAGGGCGAAAATGTTATTTTAAAAATAGAAGTTGATAAATTGAAAAATAGTTTAACCAAGTTTGTAAAATCCACTAAAGCCTCTCAAAAGATCATTGGATCTGAAATGAAGATATTTAACAAAGTTGGTCAACTTGTCCAAAACAAAAGCTTTATGAAAACTTTTTTGCATCAAAAAGGAAGGATGATAAAATTAGAAAAAAGATGTTCATATTGTAATAAATATGGACACCTCTACTCAAATTGTTATCATAAGAAAAAGTTTGAGAAAGTTAAAGAAGAAGGTTCTTATTATAATAAGTTTAATCATCCTAGACCAGAACGTTCTTGTAAGGAAAAAGTTGAGAAGGTTAAAACAAAATGTTTTTATTGTAACAAATATGGTCATCTTGAATCATTTTGTTATCATAAGAAAAGACTTGAAAAGATTATATTTGAAAAGTCTTTTCATAAAAGATTTGAATCATCTTTTCACACTAAATCACAATGGTCTCAAAAGGTTGAAATTGGTAAAAGAGTATGTTCTTCTTACAACAAATCTGATCATCTTAAATCAGAATGTGATCGTAAGAAAAATTCTCTTGAGAAGATAAACACTAACCTCCAAGGACCCAAATCAATATGGGTACCAAAATCATTACCAATTTGTGATGCAGGAATGTCTTCTAAAATTTTAGGGAAAGCCTTGATTCTTGGAAAATTGATGCTCAAGAAATTAGTTTGGAGATCAAAATAATGATGATTCTCAAACTAAATACAAGTGACAAATATCATTAACTTGGTTATTTCCAACATTGGACACTCACACACTCACAATTTTACCTATGCTCTTTCACTTACACTCTTATTTGCTTATTGTCTTATTTGTGGTGTTTTTAACTTTATAATATAATGGCAATTAAATTAAGTTAAAATTAAACAAAATTTTGTATATACATGTTTGAAAGATAAACAACAATTAGTGTCATAGTTTCATACAACTGTTTGTGATATTATAAAATGTAATTGACATGAGTTGTTAGGAATATGTGTGTCTATTTTGTGTTTTTATACAGTAGGGCTTAAATTTTTTTGTGTAAAAGAGAACGTAAAAACTAAAATAAAATTCTACATATCTTTTCTTAAGGCTAATTGAATTTATTTATTTTGTGTCATGTATTCAAGTTTATTTTGAGATAACTAAAAAGTATCTCAAAATCAAATTACACATGTGAAAACCTATACATTTTCAAATCTATGCAATTCATTTGAAAAAAATATTTTATGATAGAGTTTTGATATTGTCTGTGTATTTTTTAAACCACTAAGTAATAATTAACGATGCACTCACTCTGTAGAGTTTTACAAAAACAAATCCTATGTGTGAAATAGTGTAATTAGGATATATTTATATTTCTTTTGTATAAGAAAAGTATATTTATGTCACTAACCATGCACCTTAACTACGCTCGTGTGTGCACATTGTAAGTACAACCACAATCCTCACCACACACACACAAACCCCACTAATTTTTTTTTGTTGCAAGATTAGGTTATACTTTTGATCCAAAAATCATCTCTATGATCTTTACTACTTCTATATCAAAGTACACAATATTCAAATCTGATATAAGAAAAGGTCTCTCAAAAATTTGTTTAAAAAAAAAAAAACTAAATATGTGAATTTTGTGTTCTAGGAAAATAAGTCAAGAGTAATTCTCTTTTCAAAGAAATTAATTAAAACTCTCTTGAATTTATTCACATGTTTCGTGCAACCCTATTGCCATCTCGGTTTGGCATCACAAACCCAACACCCCAAAGAGTTTCGTCGCAGCTTCTCATTTGCACTTCTAAGGGTTTCACCGCTCCCTCCATTGATGTCTTGTGCGAGAGGGCTTCGGCCTCAATGTCGCTCATATTCACTAGGGTTTCACCTACCATTTACCTAGGGTTTCACCGCTTGTGCGAGAGGTTCACTTCTACCATTTACCTCTTTGATTTATCGTATGAGTGAAAGCTAATTGTTTCACCTAATGTTTGTTTCCCACTAAGGCGTGGTTGATTCCGGTGTTTTTCCTCCCCCAACAATATACATGGGTTTATGCTTAATAAAATTTGGCAAATTTTCTTGTGTAATACTCCCTCCGTCCTGAAATATAAGCAAAAAAAGGCCAATTTTTTTGTCCCAAAATATAAGCAAAAAAAATCAATATTGACCAATTTTAATTTAGTGTTCCAAAATTACCCTTTTACATTTATGGAGCATGAATATTGCAAGTACAATTACCTAAGCATGTTTAAGGAGTATTGAAATTGGAATGCCACTAATATTAAGTACATGTTGGAATTCCAAACAGTATTGAAATCCAAAGGGTATTGAAATCACTTTACAATATTAAGTGTATTGGAATCAACATTTACGATATTGAAATCAACAGGATTTACAACTATTTAGTGTATTGAAATCATTTGATAGTATTCATGCTTCCTTCTCCATTTGAATTTCATTATTCTTATGAGAAATTTAATTAAATTTCTCTTATGAGTACAACTCAAATATCATGGAACTGGTGGAGAATAAAAAATTGACCCCAAGATGGGTCAATGGAGTATGATTAACACATGTAGGATGAAATCTATCTTTTTGTATGAATGGTTTCAAATTATTGTGGTCATTTTATACATTACTATTTTTGAAGGGAAAAAAAATCTTCTCTTATAATAACGTGATTGAGTAGTACTAGTAAAATAAAGGATTTTTATTTTTGGTTACAAAATAAGGGACTTAAATATTGGGATCAACGAATTATTTTTTTTAAAAAAAGGACTTGGATAGTAGGGTCCACACTCTGACAAATTCTCTCAATAAACAGAACACCAACGCTGAAGAGTGAAGAGTAAACAAGAAGAAGCTTCGTCTCAGCAAAAAGACTTGAAATTCAACTGTACAACAACAGCTGATTCTTCATTTTCTCAAACATAACAATGATGAACCACGATGAGATGGTGAATAATATTAATTCGATGCTCCAAAAAGCAGAACCACCGGTAACCAGCGACTGTTGCATCTATAAAGTACCATTTGCTATTCGCACACTCAACCAAGACGCATACACCCCCAAAGTCATTTCCATTGGCCCTTTTCACCACCACCACCACCACCACCTCCAAAACATGGAACGTCACAAACTCATCTACTTCAAAGCTTTTCTCCAACGAGCCCAGACAACTCTACACACCTTCATTCACTACATAGATTCTGTTATACCTAATTTTCGTAGCTGTTATTCTGAAACCCTAGAGTTTACTCACGAGGAGCTTCTTCAATTAATCTTAATCGATTCTGGTTTCATAATTGAGCTTTTCTGGAGAGCCTATTATGACGATTGGTCTCAAGATGATGGGTTTCTCCTAAAACCTTGGTTAGCTTCTAATATAAAATTAGATTTATTGTTACTTGAAAATCAATTACCATTTTTTGTTATTGAAAAAATTTACAATCTTTCATTTACTTCTACAAATGCTACTGTTCCTAAGACAAAAATCCCTTCTTTTCTTGAACTCAGTTTTATTTATTTTGAATGTTACAATAAATCAAACTTGGGTTTTGATAATGGTGATTTTAGTATAAGGCACTTCACTGATCTGATTAGGATTTTCCACTTGCAACATCCTTTGGAAAGACGGCCGCCTAGGATTTATGAACCAATGAAACATCTTCAAAGTGCTACTGAGTTGTTAGAAGCAGGGGTGAGGTTTAAAGTGAACACTAAGAGTGATTGTTTACTTGACTTGAAGTTTTCGGGACGAATTCTTGAAATTCCACAATTGAAAGTTGAGGATTGGACTGAAATTTTGTTTCGGAATATGGTTGCTTTGGAGCAATGTCACTACCCTAATGAGTCCTATATTACTGATTATGTTGCCATTTTGGATTTCCTTATTAATACTGGTAGAGATGTGGATATACTGGTTCAGAAGAGAATATTGGTTAATTGGCTTGGGGATAGTGATTCTGTGGCAAACTTGTTTAACAGTCTTTGGAAAAATGTTACACATTTGAATTTCAGTTCTCAGTACTCTATTCTATGTGAAGACTTGAATGGTTTTTGTAGTGATCGTTGGCATAAATTGAAGGCGACTCTCAGACGTGATTATTGCAGTAGTCCTTGGCAAACTGCTGCTTCCATTGCTGGAATTTTACTACTTATTCTCTCTTTACTTCAATCAGTTTGTTCAGTGTTGCAAGTTGTACAACAATACAATGATGCATAGTAAGTTCAATCATCGTTGAATTCATAGTTATTGTGATTATTATTACTACCAATTTACGTGTTTCAATGATTTTGTTATTGTGAGTTGTATTAGATTGAAATTGCAATTTCTTATAAATAGACTTTGCATGAAATAGTTATGAAACCCCAATAGTTAATCAGTGGATCACTGACCATACAAGGAGATAAGTGAAAGGAAGTTAAACCAGTCAAAGTAAGTTAAGTCTTTGGTGCTTTTAGTACTTGAATAATTTGTAAAATTTAGCATTTCTGGTATTAGATTATTTATTTTTTCTTGTATGCATCCAACTTGATAAAAGGAAGAAGTGTTTGGTGCTGCAATAATGCTTGCTGGAATAGAAATCCTTGATAACTGCCATTGCAAGTTTGCAACTATATATATTTCTCATTTGTTTTAATTGAATATGTGAATTAAAACACTTAGTTGATTGGAGCTACAAATTATTAATGGTCCACATCTTTTACTTCAGTTTGATTTTGGCTCGGAAAGTGATTAACAATTCATTAAAAGGTGCCCACTGATTTTGGTTGTTAATGTTGGTAGTGAATTTGGTTTACATCAAAGAATTATGTGGCATGATTGCTGAGATTTGAGATTAAGAATTATGGGTATAATGCAGACGCTGTTGCCATGTTATTGAAAGATAACTCAGGAGATATCACTAACCCGAGGGATGTGTATTTTGCTTGCATTGTTTCTATGTTGGCTCATACAGACATGATCCCAGCTGATAAGGGTGATTTGGCCACAGTTGATAAAAACATTTCTGCTAAGATTTCAGATTTGACATTGTCAAATGGGAAGAGGATGACAAATCTTGTCCTTAAGGTGGCTCTCCATGCTTTTTGTCGTGATATAAGTGGTGGAAGATTGAAATGTTATGATGCATTTACTAAGGTAAGTGGCAACTTTATCAGTGAAACAAGATTGGTCCACATCTATAAGGAAATTCATGCAGCTGGCTCAGTTGGGAAAATCATGGACATGCTGACCTTGCGAGACATCAATGCTGAGAACAATGTATTTTCATACATGCTAGTAAGGTTATCCAGCCCAGGGTTGGTGAAGAAATGTAACACCCATACTAACTTTAACTAGTATATTAGCATGCGCGTTAAACGGATACTGGATACATTTAAAAATTTCAATAATAATAATAATAATACATCACAAATGAATGAATACAAGTTTACTCGTCTGTACAAATATCCAATACTATTACAATACTTATACTATATCCATCAAGCTCCTGAGCTGGTACACAACGAGCAACTGTACTCTATCCAGTATCTCTGTGAAGATCTTCATCACGAACCTCTGACTTACCTGTAAACCTGCACCAAAAGGAATGGGATGAATGTCTCAGTGAGCTCCAGCCCAACCAACTGTTGGCAACCACAGGGAACCTAGGGTCGCCATGCCTACCTTGGCAATTTAGGGGAATTCTAGAATCGCCAAGTCTTATAAACCTGCCTATAACTTTTGCTGTAACTGTCTATAACCATAACTGTAATCTGCCTATAACTTTAACTTAGTGATCGAGGGGAAAACCTAGGATCACTTTCTGATAACTGTCTATAACTATAACTGTAATCTGCCTATAACTTTAACTTAGTGATCGAGGGGAAAACCTAGGATCACTTTCTGATAACTGTCTATAACTATAACTGTGAGTTTCCTGTGACTATAACTGTAACTGTAACTTTGACTATAACTATAAAACATAAAACAAATAAAGATGTTTTAGGTGTTTTATGTTAGCTGTTAGCGTTGAACAAACAATTAATCTGAGTTCATTTTACGGAGTGCGGCCCGGGTGGAGTAACCCCGAGGTACATCTCCCTATAAACCGGTGAAATTCCTATCATATCAGGCTAACACCGGACTCCCTATAAAACGTGTGGACAACCTGTGCGCACCTCGTTTTTTTCCTGGGAAAAAGACGCGCAAATCCTCCGAGGTCGTTCGTAAACGCTCGGAGGGCCTTTTGTGAAGCCGCCACCAAAGTTTTTGTGTAAAGGGAACGTTGATAAACCCTTAAGTTTTTTTTTATGTTTAAAGGGAAACGATAATAAAACCCTTTGACGATGAGGAAAGGATGGTCATCGCAACCATTGTCGGGTTCGGGAGTCGATTACGCAAGGGGAAGGTATTAGCACCCCTCACGTCCGTTGTACTCAACGGGAACCTTCTATTTGGCTAAAGCTTAAATTGTTTTTAAATGTTTTGCGCGCATGCTCATCCATGTCAAAAGAAAATATACTAAAAGGGGGGAAAGAGATAAAAACAAACGAAAGAAAGGAAAAAAAAGTTTTTTATTATTGCGCTTGACAAGATGTCGATCTTGCTCCTACGTATCTCCCGGTAGTCGGAGAATTCAAAGCGTACGTAGTTCTTTGGTAGAAAAACGTACATGTGTTGGTTAATTTTAAATGGACGATGTTTTAACCGAATTCTCGCGATTAAAACGTAGCTTGTATGCTCGCGCTTGGGAGACTTATTAAGCGTTTGTTCACGAATCGCACTAGAATTGTTAAAAGGTACGTCCGTTAGGGTAAAAGGGTTCAAATTGGTCGCTATGGGACCAAGAGAGGTGCAATGGACTCATACAAGTCAATCATTGACCGAGTGGACTCCAACGAGTCGGGCGATTGTTCGATTGATCCACTGAGATCAAGAACGGGTACAATGGACTCGGACGAGTCGAACATTGACCGAGTGACTCAAACGAGTCGAGGGATCGAATCTAATGGCCACGGAGGACCAAAAGGTTCGGATTGACCACAAGGGGCCAAAATTTGGTTTGGTTAGGGTTGTACATATTTGAAAAGGGAATGACGATTGTCCGAACGACGAGACATACATCACGCATTCGTACAATCGGGGCAATGGAGAGACATACGTCACACCATCCCTTTTTCATTCAAGTTTTTGGGTAGAATTCTTTTAGAAATCCCAAGGTATATCAAAACATTTGGTTTGAAAACCCAAATTGGAAAGATTTAGTAATTTGTTAGAAAAACGCACAAGTTTCGGCTCATTTTGTGAAAAGCGAACGTATTTGGCGTATGTTCATGTTTGAGTTTTGAACATCATGAACAATATTTATTGTTCAAGTTTTGATTGGAATGATGAACATAGCTGATTTGTTCATGTTGTTTTGAAAGTTTGAGAACATAACTTGTTTTGCAAGTTATCCACAAAATGTCGTACGAACTTGCGAATTTGTCAAAATTGTGCAAAATCCTTGTTATGGTTTGAAAAACATGGGTTTAAAAACTCTTAGGCTCTGAGCTCTTGGGCTAGAACCTCAAAAAATGGTCATTTTAACACCTAAACTCAGATTCTGAGTTCTGTCATGGTCGCACTGCGACCATGACTTCGCACTGCGAAGCATGCGAATTTTTGAGTTCAGAAGCTGTTTCTGAACTTTTGTTCAGAAACAACTTCTGAACACACTCAGGACCTTTTAGATGAGTGAAAAGCTTTGAGTTTTTGGGATGAAAAAGGCTGGACAAACCAGTTTTGGTGTTTTGAAAACCTTGGGATTTCTTTGAAATTCAAAAGGGGTTTTTTAGAACCAAAAGTTTTGAACCAAAATTGCTATGCAAACACAAATGAAAATGCAATACAAAGGCTTAGAAACTTACAGAACTCCTTAGCAAAGCTCCAGCTGCAATGGATTTGAATTGATTGAAGGTTTTTGCAAGGTTTTTGATATTGGTGATGAACTTTGAGCTTGGTAAAGCTTTGTGTTGGATTGGTTTTTCTTTGGTTGTTTGGCTGAAATGAGTAGTGTTTCTTTGCTCTCTTAATGCTCTATTTTCTGCTCTATCTTATGCTATGCAATGCTGCATTTTCCTTTGCCTTGGGTCTCTATTTATAGGCCAAAATGCAATCTCAAGTAATGATGAAAAAATCCTAGAACCTAGCTGATGTGTGGGCTAAATTCAGGCTATTTGGCTTTGCATTTAATGCTAATGGATAGAGGCAACTCTGCCTTGTACCAAGGGTTAAGTCTTTGACTGATTTCAGCCACAAAATCAACTAATTCTAGAAGGTAATGATGAAAAACAAAGCTGAATTGCAATTGGCCAAGCTTGGGGATCAATCCTTGCAATCTCAATGGTTGATCAATAAAAACGTGCACTGTAATGTGCAGAGATTGAAGGATGAAAAAGGCTATCTATGGCTGGTGTGAGGGGTGAAAAGCTGCTGCAAAAACAGGGTAGGCACTCATGGCTTTTCAAGTGAGAAAATCCAGCTAGTTTGACTGGTTTTGGGGGAGCAAGCAGGAGGAAAGTCATCAAGCAGGTGGCTGGCAACCTTGGGGTGGTTAACAGGTCACATGGGAGGGACAAGAGCTGCCCAAGGGCAAGCCCACTTGCTTGTCACATGCTAGGTTGGAAGAAAAAGCTTCCAACCTTGGCATTAATGGCAAGTCCTTCAATTCTGGTTTTGCTTGGCCCAAATAGCCATGAATGCTACTTAAAATAAATATGGAAATGATATGCAACAAAATCTGGAATTAAATCAAAAGCACCAAAAATCTGCAGAAAAATCGCAGACTTCGCAGTGCGAAGTCAGCATTTTTGAAATGTTGACTTTTCTGTTGACTTTTGTTGACTTTGACTTTTTTCTCCCTCTTTGATTTTTTTTGATTTTTTTGTTTTAAAATGCTTAGGACAAAATTAGGGTACTACAGCTGCCCCTACTTAATTGTGTCTTCGCATAGAGTGCGTGAGTGCCGAGGGCATCTCATGAACTCTTTGCGAAGATCAATTAAGTAAAAAGAAGGACCCGAATTTTGTCCTTCGCGGAATGCAAATGCAATGGTTTGAAAAGGTTGATCGTATCCAGCCGCTAACACTGGAGGTAGATCCACTGGAGGAGGTGATCTTATCTAGGCGCTTTCACTAGAGGTCGATACCTAAGCTAGGTAATCTTATTCAGCCGCTTTCACTGAAGGTCGATTCCTAACGAGCTGTGATCTTATTCAGCCGCTAACACTGAAGGTCGATACACTGGGGGAGGTGATCTTATCTAGGCGCTTTCACTAGAGGTCGATACCTAAGCTAGGTAATCTTATTCAGGCGCTTTCACTGAAGGTCGATTCCTAACGAGCTGTGATCTTATTCAGCCGCTAACACTGAAGGTCGAACACTGGGGGAGGTGATCTTATCTAGGCGCTTTCACTAGAGGTCGATACCTAAGCTAGGTAATCTTATTCAGGCGCTTTCACTGAAGGTCGATTCCTAACGAGCTGTGATCTTATTCAGCCGCTAACACTGAAGGTCGAACACTGGGGGAGGTGATCTTATCTAGGCGCTTTCACTAGAGGTCGATACCTAAGCTAGGTAATCTTATTCAGGCGCTTTCACTGAAGGTCGATTCCTAACGAGCTGTGGTCTTACCCTAAATAGGTGCCCCTGGTTGAACCGGAGAACAATGGTTGTATGATGCATGTTATGCAGTATGATATGCAGTGATATGCAATGCAATATGATATGAGATAGACTCAAACAAAGATTCCTGCTGGGGAAATGGGGACAGTTGGTGAAGGAGGTTCACTGGGAAACGCTTACTTAACTGTTGATGGATGTTGGTGAATATGTGACGCTCATTGGAGAATCCTTGTTGAGGATGCATGACATGATTTATGAAATGCATGTGTATGAATGATTTGTATATGCATGCATGAATGACATTGACATGATGCATGAATTATGTTATGCATGATATGCATGATATGCTGGTTGGGTGCCGAGCAAGGTCGGTCTTGGGTGTGGTTGTGCCAATGATGATTGGATCTTTTTTTTTTGTTTGTTTTTGGTTGGTTGGTTTGGAAGGACAAGGTCCTTTGCCTACATACCCAAATGGGATCAAAACCGGTGTAGTTCGGGCTTGTCCTGGGGATTTGTGTTTGTTTGCCAATAATGATTGGACTTTTTGTTTGGGGTTGAGACTCCTTGGGGAATGTCAATGAGGTTTGGCTCATGGGGATATAAGGATCATTTTGGAAGCATGATCGATATCCAGCCTTGGTTGATGTTTGGATGTTTAGGGTGCTTACTGGGGAATTTTGCTCCTCTTGACCCTTGGGCTTTTGCGCTCCGCGTTCCGTGAGCTACGCACTTGCCTTTGCTGAAGAGCATAAGTCATTTGGTGCAATATTTGGTGGGAATTACCGCAATTCCTTCGAAATTTACGAAAATTCAAATAAAAACAATGTTTGTTTGCTTTTTCCTTTTTTTAAGAAATTTCTTTTGTTTATTTCCCATGTTTTAAAGCATTTTCATCATGAATAAAACAAAATTTTATGCGCTACTGAGAACATAAAATAACAAAAGGAAATTTATTCAATGCAGATTTGACTTCTTGAATGGGTAAAAAATACACAAAGTGAGAAGTGAGATAGAGAAAGACAAGAAAAAGCAAAAAGAAAATTGTTGGTTTTGGCACAACACATGCTATTTCCTTATGACTTCGAGATTTTTGTTTTTTTCGGAAGATGCTGATGAGACCGATTCTTCTCCTCTTGAATCTTGTCCGGAGCTTGGATGCTGCAGTCATTGCCTTTCTTCTTTTGTTAACCCCTAACTTTTGCCTGGACCGCTCTTTCGAGCTTTCAATCCACCGGGGTATATTTCCTTTTTTGATGTCCTTAATTTTTGCCTAGACCGCCTTTTCAGGTTTTCGATCTAGCAGGACGCTCTCTATTGCCTAAACCGCCCTTTCAGGTTTTCGATTTAGCGAGCTTTTTTTCTTTTTTCTTTTAGGCATAATACCTCTTGACTGCATCGGAGTTTATTGAGAGTGGGAACTCTTCTCCGTCCATAGTGGTGATGATCAGGGCTCCGCCTGAGAAAGCTTTCTTTACCACATACGGCCCATCATAGCTAGGAGTCCACTTCCCTCGGGGATCTTTGTGGATAGGTAATATCTTCTTGAGCACTAGGTCTCCTTCTTTGAATTCTCGAGGACGGACCTTCTTGTCGAATGCCCTCTTGAGCCTCCTTTGATAGAGTTGTCCGTGACATATTGCCGTCAGACGCTTCTCCTCTATGAGATTCAGTTGGTTGAACCTTGTTTGGACCCATTCAGCTTCTTCTAGCTTGGTTTCCATCAAGACCCTTAACGAAGGAATTTCCACCTCTACGGGAAGAACAGCTTCCATACCGTATACTAGGGAGAAAGGGGTTGCCCCAGTTGAAGTGCGAATGGCTGTTCTGTAGCCATGTAGCGCAAAGGGAAGCATCTCATGCCAATCCTTATATGTTGTTACCATCTTTTGGATGATCTTCTTTATGTTCTTATTGGCTGCTTCTACCGCACCATTCATCTTTGGTCGGTAAGGGGAGGAATTATGGTGCTCAATCTTGAAATCTTTGCACAACTCCTTCATTGTCTTGTTGTTCAGGTTTGCCCCATTATCGGTGATGATTTTGTGGGGAGTACCATAACGGCAAATGATTTCCTTCTTGATGAATCGGGCTACCACTTGTTTGGTTACGTTTGCATACGAAGCTGCTTCTACCCATTTGGTGAAATAGTCGATGGCAACGAGGATGAAGCGATGTCCATTTGACGCTTTGGGCTCGATCATTCCAATCATGTCTATGCCCCACATAGAGAATGGCCAAGGTGAAGTCATGACGTTCAGTGGAGTTGGCGGCACATGCACCCTGTCGGCGTAAATCTGGCACTTATGACAAGTCTTGGCGTAGTGGAAACAGTCAGCTTCCATGGTTAGCCAATAATAGCCCGCCCTTAGGATTTTCTTTGCCATCGCATGCCCATTAGCATGGGTTCCAAATGATCCCTCGTGGATTTCTTTGATGAGCATGTCCGCTTCATGTTTATCCACACATCTGAGCAGGACCATGTCATAGTTTCTTTTGTAGAGGGTATTTCCACTGAGGAAGAACTGGGATGCCAATCTTCTGAGGGTCCTCTTGTCGGTGTGTGAGACATTGTCTGGATACTCTTGCTCTTCGAGATATCGCTTGATGTCGTAGAACCAAGGTTTGTCGTCAAGTCCCTCTTCGACTGATGCACACACAACTGGTTTGTCTCTACGATCCATCCTTATGATTGGTGCTTCGTTGTAGAAATTTACTTGGTACATTGATGATAATGTAGCCAAAGCATCTGCCACCTGGTTTTCTTCTCGAGGTATGTGATGGAAGCTGATTTCATCAAAATGCTTAATCAACTCTACAACCCGGGCTCGGTAGGGAATTAAATTGGGATGTTTTGTTTCCCATTCTCCTTTGACTTGATAGATGACTAAGACTGAGTCACCGTACACTTCAAGGTTTTTGATCCTTAGATCAATTGCTGCTTCGAGGCCTAGGATACATGCTTCGTATTCTGCCATGTTATTGGTGCAGTCAAAGCATAATCTTGCTGTGAAGGGTTGGTATCCATTTCTTGGAGAGATTAAAACTGCTCCGATACCGTGCCCCATGGCATTTGAGGCGCCGTCGAAAGCGAGCTTCCATCGAGCTTTCGGTTCTGGCCCTTCATCATCGCTTGTGACCTTTTCGCCATTCAAAGCTACGACATCTTCGTCTGGGGAGTCGAATTGTATGGGCTGATAATCCTCCAATGGTTGGTGAGCAAGGTGCTCGGATAAAACACTCCCTTTGATGGCTTTTTGAGCAACATATTGGAAGTCGTACTCAGACAGCAGCATTTGCCAACGGGCTATCTTCCCTGTGAGGGCAGGCTTTTCGAAGATGTACTTGATGGGATCCATCTTCGATATCAACCAAGTTGTATAGGTCAACATGTATTGCCTTAGGCGTCGAGCAGCCCATGCTAAAGCGCAGCAAGTCTTTTCAAGTGAAGTATACCTTGTTTCACAATCGGTAAACTTCTTGCTTAGGTAGTAGATTACGTGCTCTTTTCTTCCCGTTTCATCTTGTTGTCCTAACACACAACCCATTGATCCTTCAAGTACGGTTAGGTATAAGATGAGGGGTTTACCCGGAACCGGAGGTATTAAAATTGGTGGTTCTTGCAGGTATTGTTTGATCTTGTCAAACGCCTCTTGGCAATCCTCATTCCAATGAACGGCTTGGTTTTTCCTTAGCAGTTTGAAGATTGGTTCGCAGGTAGCTGTCATGTGTGAGATGAACCTAGCGATGTAGTTTAATCTTCCTAAGAAACCCCGGACTTCTTTCTCGGTATTTGGCGCTGGCATTTCTTGGATGGCCTTTACCTTATCGGGATCCACTTCGATACCTCTTTGGCTGACGATGAAGCCCAATAACTTTCTGGATCTAACGCCAAATGTGCACTTGTTAGGATTTAAGCGCAGCTTGAACTTTCTTAGGCGTTCGAAAAGCTTTTATAGATGGACTAGATGATCCTCCTCCGTTTGGGATTTGGCAATCATGTTGTCGACGTAGACCTCTATTTCCTTATGGATCATGTCATGGAAAAGAGTCACCATTGCTCTTTGGTATGTTGCCCCGGCATTTGTTAATCCGAAAGGCATTACCTTATAGCAGAAAGTCCCCCATGGAGTGATGAACGTGGTTTTCTCCATGTCCTCTGGAGCCATCTTGATTTGGTTATATCCCGAGAAGCCATCCATAAAGGAAAAGACTGAGAATTGGGCTGTGTTGTCCACCAATATGTCGATGTGTGGTAGCGGGAAATCATCCTTTGGGCTTGCTCTATTCAAGTCCCGATAATCCACACACATTCTAACTTTGCCATCCTTCTTCGGAACTGGCACAATGTTGGCAACCCATGTTGGATACTTGGTTACGGCTAAGAAGCCGGCATCGAATTGCCTTTTGACCTCTTCTCTGATCTTGAGAGCCATATCGGGTCGAGTTCTTCTCAATTTCTGCTTCACTGGCGGGCATTCCGGCTTGAGTGGCAGCTTGTGCACAACGATGTTAGGGTCTAAACCCGGCATATCTTGGTACGACCAAGCGAATACGTCCACGTACTCTTGCAGAAGTTTAATCAACTTTCCTTTCACATCCTCGTGTAGGGAGGCTCCTATCTTGACCTCTTTCTTATCCTCTTCGGTCCCCAAGTTGACCTTTTCAACTGATTCTTGGTGAGGTTGTATTACCCTATCCCCTTGATTTGCAAGTCTAGACAATTCTTCAGGCGGTTCATAATCGTCCTCTTCATCATCTTCCGTTTGATTAATCGGGAAATCGAAGTCATAAGGGTTTAAGGCAGTTTTGTTTTTGGAGGGTGGATTTGTAGATCTGCATGAGTATGATTTTTTTTAGGCTTTTTGTAAAAAAATTTTTTTTAAAACAAATGCAAAAAAGAAAAAGACTCAAATGAACATAAAAGAGTGATTTTATTCATGATCGTAAATAACTTTTAAAAAACATGGGGGCCCCACACGACTAATCATTTGCCTTGGGCAGAGCTAAATGATTTTTTTTTAAAAGTAAAAACAAACAAACATGGTTTATTACTTGATCCTGGTAATGATCTCGGGAATTGCGATAGCCCTCCAATTGTTCAAAGCTTCATCCGAAGCGCAACGATACACCAAATCCGGCACGTCTTCATCTACGTCTTCAAGTAGAGCCACTTGCTCTTCATTTATAAACCCCGCACTGATGAATGTTTCCGAAATGGGGAGGATCCCTTGCTTTGGAGGCTTTGAGAAAGTTTCGGCTGATGGATGATACCCCAACCCGAAGCGATTCTTCTTCTCCGGTATGTCCACTAACTTGCCCCATCCGGTAGGTCGGCTTTCTTTTAGGGCCTCTCTTATCGCCCTCCACGATGACATGGCTGTCCTAGCCTCTTCTTTGGGCTTCGAGCTCAACGTCACGACATTCGCCACTTCCAAAGATTGGAATGGGACATCCACAGCTTCTTCATCCGTTTCTATATAACGGAAAGATGAGAGATGGCTTACCATCATGTCCTCTTGCCCGGAAACTACAATCATTTGGTTATCAATGATGAACTTCAGCTTCTGGTGCAGAGTAGAGGTAATGGCTCCGGCCGCATGGATCCATGGTCGTCCGAGAAGACAAATGTATGTTGGATTAATATCCATGACTTGGAAGGTTATGGTGAAAACCTTAGGCCCGATTTGGACTGGTAAATCGATCTCCCCTATGACGGCTCTTCTTGACCCATCGAAAGCTTTTATGACCAAGGCGCTGGGCTTCATTACTGTCCCTTCACATGATAGCTTGAGGAGGGTAGTCTTGGGCATGACATTCAATGATGACCCCGTGTCCACTAGCACTCGTGAGAGGATGTGGTCCATGCATTTTACGGAGATATGTTAGGCGCGGTTATGAATGTGCCCATCGTCGGGTAGCTCATCGCCATTGAAACCCAAGTACCTACTTGAGGTAATATTTTCGACTATCCCGTCGAATTGGTCCACAGGAATGTCCTTGGTGACATGTGCCTCACTGAGGATTCGCAGCAGTGCTTCTCGGTGTGCTTCCGAGCTTAGTAGTAAGGATAGCATGGAGATCTTGGAGGGAGTTTGACCTAGCTGGTCAATGATTTTATACTCGCTCTTTTGGATTATCCTTAGGAACTCTTCGGCCTCTTTTTGCGGGATTGTCTTTTGAGAAGGCCCCGCTTGGTTCTCTTCTTCCTCCACGCTCTTTTCTTTGAGCGGTTCTCTTGGTAGTACGGCTGGCATCTTCCCGAGTTCTTTCGGAGCGAAGACTCTACCACTTCTGGTTATTCCTCCAACACCGGTGATGTTAGTGATGCTGGGCTCAATTTTGGCTAGTGGTTTTCCTTCCACATAGGCCACAGGTTGGTAATTCCATGGTACCCTCTTCGTGCTTTCAAAAGAGAAGGGTGCAGGTACGTGGAATGTTATGGGTTGTACTGGCCTTGGTACCTCTCTCCTTTGGTATGGGATTTCGAGAGGTTTTGGGTCGTTAGACTCTAAGGTAGCAACGTCCGTGCCATCCTTTATATAGCCAATTTGGATCCAACCTTGGTCCATTAGCTCTTGAAGACAGCTCTTCAACTCTTCGCACTCGTTCGGGTTGACCTGGCAGGCTTCACAGTTGGCGTGCATTTCCTCGAACAAACCAAAGCCGGTTAAACGCTCCCTTATGGTTGACAGGGGGGTCTTAACATTGGCTACCCTTTTGACTGGACCAAAGTCTTCTTGTTCCTCCACCGCATTTACAGAGGGACCCGCATACCCTGGCAATGGGTTATTCTTTACATTGGGGTTTTCCTCTTTGAAGGACAACAACTTCTTGTCAATAAGATCCTGCACCTTGTGTTTGAAAACTCTACAGTTCTCGACATTGTGCCCCACGGTTCCTACGTGGTAGTCGCATTTGGCATTTGCGTCGTACCAATGTGGATATGGTGGCGACATTGGTGGTAGTAGTCTTGGTTCGACCATACCCTTTTGGATTAGGTATGGCAAGATTTGACCATAAGACATGGGTACAGGATCAAACTGCCTATTATAATAACTGTTCCTCGAGCCCGCTTGATTCCTTGATGGGTACCCGCCTTGTTGTTGTTGCTGTTGATTTTGAGGCAACACTACCGGTTGTCGAGGTGGAGTTGCGGGAATCACTTGAGGTGAGTAACGCCCTTGAGCCGTTGCTGCTGCCACATAAGGATAGTGGTAGTGAGGCATTTGACTTGGTGGTGGGCAAGATGGTCCCACTAGAACGGCATTTGTCTCCCCCTCTTTCTTTTTGTGAAAGTTGCTGGGGGGTTTTCTAGCTCCACTTTGAGCTTCTAGAGAGCCTTGGATTTTTCCTCTCTTTACTCTGTCCTCTATTCTTTCACCAACCATGACTAGATCGGAGAAACCGGCAGACGTGCTTCCAATCATCTTGTCGTAATATGGGCCTTGAAGTGTGCCCATAAAGGTGTCGACAAGCTCTCTTTCCAATAGTGGTGGTTGTACACGAGAAGCTAATTCTCTCCACCGCTGCGCGTACTCCTTGAAGGACTCGTTACTTCTTTGTAGAAGGTTTTGTAGTTGCATCCTATTTGGAGCCATGTCCAAATTATATTTGTATTGCTTTAGGAAGGCATCAGCTAGATCCTTCCAAGTTTGGACATGGGTACGCTCGAGCTGCATGTACCAATCCAAGGACGCCCCGCTTAAACTATCTTGAAACACATGCACCATGAGTTTCTCGTTCATTGCGTAAGCTGCCATCTTCCTACAGAACATCCTTAGATGGTTCCGAGGGCATTGAATTCCTTTGTATTTCTCGAAGTCCGGTGCTTTGAACTTCGGAGGAATTACCAAGTCGGGCACTAGGCACATGTCCAAGGCGTTGTGGGCACCGTATGAGCTGAACCCTTCGACAGCTTTCAACCTTTCTTCCAAAACTCGATACATTTGGGTGGTATCATTGTCTTGGTGGGTGGTGTCGGGAGCAGATTGCCTTAGCTGGCTATTTTCCACATCATGGGGAATCGCCTCATGCTGAGTAGTGGAAGTTCCTTGAGGACGACGCTCTTCATTCCTTACGGGGATTGTGAGCGGTGGTGGAGGTGGTCCATGACCCTCATTTTCGAATGGTGGGGTATAATTCAGAGGTAAACCATAAGGAGGCCATTGCACATTGGATGCATCCGTTGTTGGGCGAGGGTTACTTTCTTGTGCCGATAGAGCTTGCATTAACTCTAGCATCTGATCCATCTTCCCCTTCATTCCATCAACCTCTTCTCTCAAAGCCGCTTGAGTTTGTTCCAAATTGTCCATGATCCTTTGTTTGTTAGCTCGTGTTCCGTACGAGTGTTGAAGATCTGGTTCTTGGACCGAGGGCTTTCGGGGTTTTCGGGCTATGATTGCTTTGAACTGTTTTTAGGGAAATGAATGAGTTTTTTTTTGAAAAAAATGCATGAAGATGCATGTGGATGTATGTATGCGATGAGTATGCAAAATATGCGTTTTTTTTTTTTTTTTTTTTATATTTTGCTTTATGGAGGAGTTTAAAGGTGCACAATTAATATTAGCAATTCGAAATATTAAAGACCGGGAAATTGATTATGCTTCAAAATATATTTGATTAAATAACATTTGTTTACAAAGTGTAACTAATGCTATTACAAATCAAATAGCCGCTCGCTTCTCGGCTTTGCTCATCTCCTCCCTATAGAAATCTATGGTGTCCTTGCAGAACTTCATAAACTTCTGGATCTCCATAGGGATGACAAAGTAGGGCATGACCATCTCGGCCTCCGCTAGCTTCTTTGGAAGTTGGGTGATTACCAAATTTGAGAATGCAACCAATTTAGTGAAATCCTCACTTAATCGGGTGGCGTCTTGCCATACACACTCAATCACTTCCTTGCGCTGGTCTAGCTTGACTCTTGCACTTCTAATTTCATCATGTAGTTGTGCAATGTGGTCCCCGTGAGCTCTTGCAATCTTGTCGAAGTACTCTTCGAACTTCTTGATGTCTTCTTCGAGATGATTGCACTTTAGCCTCCCTTGATGAGAAAGGCTCTCATGTCTTTGCCGTTGGACGCGTTCGGCTTGAAGCTGCTCTTTGTAGTCTTTAACTACTTCTTGGAGCTGTTGATTTTTCTTTTGAAATTTCAACCTCCATTTCCGTTGAGCTTCGATGGCTAGTTCGCCAAACTTCTTGAGCTCTTGGTTGGAATGTAAGATTCTTTCCAACTCTTCGTCCTTGGCCACAAGGTTGGCATCCGCACTCACCAAGCCGCCTCCTATCCAATCTCTCTTCCCTTCGGAGATTCTTAGCCGTTTTTGGCACACTAGGAGAGAGTTTGTTACTTCATCACGATCTCTCTTCGTCCTTGTGATCTCTCCCAACGCTAGAAGGTGCTTTAATTCTAACTCCCGAATTTTAACCTTAAGCTCTTCCTCCACTTTGTTGGGAACGATTGTGCTTGGCTTAGGAATCTTGAGCTTGAAGACGAGCGTGTTTTTGTTCCCGGAACCCATATTTCTTTTTGCTAATATTTGTTTGTTCTTTTTAAACTCCTATAAAGCAAAATGATGCGAAAATTACTTTCATGAATGCAAATGATATGCAAGGGTATGGTTTATGAAGGTTCGGAACTTCCCCCCATCCTCACATGTAGGCTCTAAATGGTGAAATCTCCTAAGAAGAGGTCCTTAGAGTCATAGACCTCACATGGAATTAGGGTTGTCTATGGACATACGTCGACATGACTTCAATTAATTCCACGTGAAAATCTCATCTAAGCGGGGTTGGGCATCCTACCTCACGGACATACGTCAACGCGGGCTTCCGCACACAACCTCCTTCTAACTTTGTTTTTTTCTCAAGCTCGGGTAGAGAGCCTCACACGTCCGGCATTAACCCGAACAATGTGGAGTAACATCACTCAAGTAACCCCCGCATTTGATATATATATATATATGATATGAATATAAAGCAAAATAAAGCAAATATAAACATAAAGCATAAATATGACATGTATGAATAAAATAATAAACATGGCGCGCAAAGAAAATAAAAACAATTGGCTTAAAAGCCAAATAGGTTAGGCTTGACTCGCTAGTGGGAACAGGGTCCCCAGTGAAGTCGCCAGCTGTGCGCACCTCGTTTTTTTTCCTGGGAAAAAGACGCGCAAATCCTCCGAGGTCGTTCGTAAACGCTCGGAGGGCCTTTTGTGAAGCCGCCACCAAAGTTTTTGTGTAAAGGGAACGTTGATAAACCCTTAAGTTTTTTTTATGTTTAAAGGGAAACGATAATAAAACCCTTTGACGATGAGGAAAGGATGGTCATCGCAACCATTGTCGGGTTCGGGAGTCGATTACGCAAGGGGAAGGTATTAGCACCCCTCACGTCCGTTGTACTCAACGGGAACCTTCTATTTGGCTAAAGCTTAAATTGTTTTTAAATGTTTTGCGCGCATGCTCATCCATGTCAAAAGAAAATATACAAAAAGGGGGGAAAGAGATAAAAACAAACGAAAGAAAGGAAAAAAAAAGTTTTTTATTATTGCGCTTGACAAGATGTCGATCTTGCTCCTACGTATCTCCCGGTAGTCGGAGAATTCAAAGCGTACGTAGTTCTTTGGTAGAAAAACGTACATGTGTTGGTTAATTTTAAATGGACGATGTTTTAAACCGAATTCTCGCGATTAAAACGTAGCTTGTATGCTCGCGCTTGGGAGACTTATTAAGCGTTTGTTCACGAATCGCACTAGAATTGTTAAAAGGTACGTCCGTTAGGGTAAAAGGGTTCAAATTGGTCGCTATGGGACCAAGAGAGGTGCAATGGACTCATACAAGTCAATCATTGACCGAGTGGACTCCAACGAGTCGGGCGATTGTTCGATTGATCCACTGAGATCAAGAACGGGTACAATGGACTCGGACGAGTCGAACATTGACCGAGTGACTCAAACGAGTCGAGGGATCGAATCTAATGGCCACGGGGGACCAAAAGGTTCGGATTGACCACAAGGGGCCAAGATTTGGTTTGGTTAGGGTTGTACATATTTGAAAAGGGAATGACGATTGTCCGAACGACGAGACATACGTCACGCATTCGTACAATCGGGGCAATGGAGAGACATACGTCACACCATCCCTTTTTCATTCAGTTTTTGGGTAGAATTCTTTTAGAAATCCCAAGGTATATCAAAAACATTTGGTTTGAAAACCCAAATTGGAAAGATTTAGTAATTTGTTAGAAAAACGCACAAGTTTCGGCTCATTTTGTGAAAAGCGAACGTATTTGGCGTATGTTCATGTTTGAGTTTTGAACATCATGGACAATATTTATTGTTCAAGTTTTGATTGGAATGATGAACATAGCTGATTTGTTCATGTTGTTTTGAAAGTTTGAGAACATAACTTGTTTTGCAAGTTATCCACAAAATGTCGTACGAACTTGCGAATTTGTCAAAATTGTGCAAAATCCTTGTTATGGTTTGAAAAACATGGGTTTTAAAAACTCTTAGGGCTCTGAGATCTTGGGCTTAGAACCTCAAAAAATGGTCATTTTAACACCTAAACTCAGATTCTGAGTTCTGTCATGGCCGCACTGCGACCATGACTTCGCACTGCGAAGCATGCGAATTTTTGAGTTCAGAAGCTGTTTCTGAACTTTTGTTCAGAAACAACTTCTGAACACACTCAGGACCTTTTAGATGAGTGAAAAGCTTTGAGTTTTTGGGATGAAAAAGGCTGGACAAACCAGTTTTGGTGTTTTGAAAACCTTGGGATTTCTTTGAAATTCAAAAGGGGTTTTTTAGAACCAAAAGTTTTGAACCAAAATTGCTATGCAAACACAAATGAAAATGCAATACAAAGGCTTAGAAACTTACAGAACTCCTTAGCAAAGCTCCAGCTGCAATGGATTTGAATTGATTGAAGGTTTTTGCAAGGTTTTTGATATTGGTGATGAACTTTGAGCTTGGTAAAGCTTTGTGTTGGATTGGTTTTTCTTTGGTTGTTGGCTGAATGAGTAGTGTTTCTTTGCTCTCTTAATGCTCTATTTTCTGCTCTATCTTATGCTATGCAATGCTGCATTTTCCTTTGCCTTGGGTCTCTATTTATAGGCCAAAATTGCAATCTCAAGTAATGATGAAAAAATCCTAGAACCTAGCTGATGTGTGGCTAAATTCAGGCTATTTGGCCTTTGCATTTAATGCTAATGGATAGAGGCAACTTGCCTTGTACCAAGGGTTAAGTCCTTTGACTGATTTCAGCCACAAAATCAACTAATTCTAGAAGGTAATGATGAAAAACAAAGCTGAATTGCAATTGGCCAAGCTTGGGGATCAATCCTTGCAATCTCAATGGTTGATCAATAAAAACGTGCACTGTAATGTGCAGAGATTGAGGGATGAAAACGGCTATCTATGGCTGGTGTGAGGGGGTGAAAAGCTGCTGCAAAACAGGGTAGGCACTCATGGCTTTTTCAAGTGAGAAAAATCCAGCTAGTTTGACTGGTTTTGGGGGAGCAAGCAGGAGGAAAAGTCATCAAGCAGGTGGCTGGCAACCTTGGGGTGGTTAACAGGTCACATTGGAGGGACAAGATCTTCCCAAGGGCAAGCCCACTTGCTTGTCACATGCTAGGTTGGAAGAAAAAGCTTCCAACCTTGGCATTAATGGCAAGTCCTTCAATTCTGGTTTTGCTTGGCCCAAATAGCCATGAATGCTGATTAAAATAAATATGGAAATGATATGCAACAAATCTGGAATTAAATCAAAGCAACCAAAAATCTGCAGAAAAATCGCAGACTTCGCAGTGCGAAGTGAGCTTCGCAGTGCGAAGTCAGCATTTTTGAAATGTTGACTTTTCTGTTGACTTTTGTTGACTTTGACTTTTTTCTCCCTCTTTGATTTTTTTGATTTTTTTGTTTTAAAATGCTTAGGACAAAATTAGGGCACTACACAACCCTCTCGGAGAAGTCCCATCCGGCGAATCCCGGAGTCTGCTGAACACGCCCTGTAACTGTAACTGTAAAACGTGCAAGCACGCCATTACTTTGATCTTTAATTCTTTAAACTATAACATATAAACATGTATATCTGTACTGTCATATAACAATTCTATAACGTATAACCTATAACCTATGATTCTTCGCTTATCGTTCTCATAAGCCACCTATAATCGTCGGAAAACCAACACTATGCTCTTATCTGTAACTTTGATTGCCGAAGCATTCCTATTATCCTCGTATTCTAAATTAAGTACATCTATAATCATGTTTACCAAAAAAAAGTTCCAACTTGACTATTATATCATTCTTGGATTCGTGTATACTGAATCGAGTCCATAACATTGCCTAGTAAGGGCTAAACCCTAAACTAGCTCCTTAACATTTCTATGATGGCTTGTGGGTTAAGGTAACCCTCTCTTAATATTGTGTCTATCCTCATCTATAAACTCATCTAAACATTCTCAAGGATAGGTCTTTAAATGCTTATTAGCAATGCTTAACCATTACATGTTGTTCCTTGAGTCTGAAGCAGTATTGGATAGCCAGAATGGTGCAAGATTTGACGAAAAACAACATTGCCCTGCCCACTGTGAAATCGTGACACGATTTGGGAATCGTGTCACGATTTTCTACCCAGAAAACGTGTTATTTCCTGCCTATAAAATCGTGACACGATGGTAAAATCGTGACACGATTTTACCTGCAGTTAGACAGCATAGACAAGTTCAAAACATGTATTTTTCACCATTCTTGCTCATCCAATCCTACCCATACATTATAACAACTTAAAGGATAATTTCTAAGGCTATTACCAGCTTACAACATGTAATGATCAAGAATTACTCACACATAGAATTAGGGTACTAAAATTCATAACTTGATCATATACTATAACTCAAGAAACTCAACAAAGTGGATTCTATAACCCCTAGGGAGCTCACCTTAAACTGGATTGGTGGGTTTAGCTGCATTCCAACTTCCTCAAAACCCTAGCTCTTAATTCTTTCCTTTCTTCTTGTTTTCTTTAATTTTCCTCTTGCTCCAATCTTCCCAAAAGCCATGCTTGCTTGGAACACAAGGTTTAGGGAGGAGTTTAATGAATTAAGGGGTGATGATTGATGAGAGGATGATGGAGGTGAAGGAGGGCGAAAATGAGAGGAAGAGAGGGAGAAAAAAATCAGCTTGCTTACTAGAGGAAGAAAATGAGATAAACAAGAGAAATTTTCATATTTATCCAATAATCACTTTCCCTCAATTTACAACTTTGCCATTGCCACTTATTTACATAATTGCCAATCCTTTCGTTTAATTCCTGTAACACTGTTAAAGTCACGTTTAAGCGGGATATTACACTCTACCCCCCTTAAAAGAAATTCCGTTCTCGAAATTTAGAAAATCCTTCTGAGATCCTGAAAAATAAATCCTTTCTACCTCTTTCTCTACTATGAAAATTTCCAATTCTATTAGCTTATTTGGATTTCATGGCAACTCCAGGGTCTGACATATAGATTAATCACGTACCTCGATTAAACCATACTGGTTAAAACTTGTTATTTAGCCATGATTTCCATTTCTACAAACCAAAACGTATGACAATTTCTTTCCTGCCGAAAGATCTGGTGCATGTTACATAACTATCACTTGCTAAGACGTATGGTTATCTGAACCAACATATCCATATTATCTGACTATGTCCTCTATTCGACATATTCCTTGTAAATCCAAAGTAAAATTATTAAATCTTGGATTTCCTTTACTGAAATCTATCAGTTCTTCTTTAATTGACCATTCCATATTAACCTGAAGACGTCGAGTCATTCTGTTTTTCCTCAATTATCTCAACTTTCCGAGGAATCTATTACATTAATTTTAGTTCAAAGAACTTCTGTCTTTAACTTTCGCCTCGCAAGACGACCTTTTACTGTTACATTCGTATCATTCTTCATATAAATTTATTCTTATACTGGAAGATATCTGATATTGAGTATTCTCAAACGGAAGTGAAATCTATTACAACTACCTCCACGATTCAAATTCAAAGTGGTGGCTGAACTTATGGTTTACGTTCCTTTCTTTCTGTTGTCTTAGTGTAACTATTACCACAACCTTAAGCATTGCTCACCTTCCCACTACGGGAATCCTTTAAGCTCGAGAAATCACATGAGTCAGTTATACTCCGATTAATTAATCAACGATAACGTGTAGCTAAAGGTCTTAGAAGTCTTATTCCTTCTAGGACTCTGACAATCTTGCATCAATCAAGATATTCCTTACTCATGGGAATTAGTACTTTCTTTACCAATAATTTCAAACTTAGGAAAGTTTAGTACAAGTGACGTGTAGCATAAGCCGCCTCACACATCATCATATAATACAGTCCATAGCACATAGCTTCCATGCATGATCGAGCACGTGTACTCTACTATCGGATATACTGTACGCCGCATCATTATTGTCCAACTAATGGGACATCATACTTAGTCAACATGTATTCGAGACAATGCCACGCCAACTTAGTCACTCTTCTTGCTCTTAACTCATGCTTGTATTATTTGAGTATCTACGATCCCATACGTAACTATGATTACGTCCCATTGACGTTATAACTTATTTCATTCAAAAGCATTAACCGTTTTCAAAAAGAAAACTCTATTCTGTTCGCTATCAAAATAGCACTTTAAAACTCTTAATCCTTTGATTCATAACTTAAATTCACGTAGCCTTTTACTATAAACTATGAGTAATCTCCTGATCTGTGTAAAAACATTTCCTTCCTTTAACTGTTAACATTAAGTTCAAGAAGTTATGAACTCCTCAACTGAGATTTGTTCAATAACAACAAACCTGTTCTGCTTAAGACTTTCCTGTTAAAACATTACCGACTGCGTACCACGGTTACCGATACATGTCACACGACTATAAAAATATGTTACACTACTATCTAAGTAGCATAAACTCTGCCTGATCAGTATACATAATACTAATCATAACCTGTTACATGCCTGTTACATGCGACATGCTAGCATAACGTGGGTACGATGTGGAATATCTACATGCCACAACATAATTCCTCTTTAGATAAACTTACTATTCAATCATCTTGGAGGTACTGAGTTAAAACAGCTAGATTACCGTATTAGATGTGGCTTTCTTCGCTATGAACTTATTATGCTAGAAACACATCCTTTAAATTTCTCAAACCGCTTCAATACTCTTATCTCATAAGTTTCGAGGTCTGAAGCATTCCTCGACTTATCTATTAAAATTTCCTGTTAAAACTGATGATAAGTTCAAGTCATCACTACTTACACATATTCTGTAGCTTGAGAATTAATCTCTGAATGCCTTTCCTGTAATTCCTCTGACAAGGACTTCACAAACATCCTTTTCTTTAAACTTCAGCTTTGATTTGTCTGTTAACTCATAATTGGATTACTTCTCCGCTGCGCAACTCTGATTTTTTTAACAATTCGCTTTGGAATCACTATTACCATATATAAAATCTCCTTGGCCAATCCTTTGACTTTGTATTTCCTTTCGGACATAAACAATGTTCTTACTTTCATGGAGATACGCCGAAACCTGTAAACAATCTTTAGCTATAATTACGAGCCCAACAATGCTCCTGTTAAAACAACTCATTCAGTAGTTCAAGCTTTACTCTTCATATTCTGAATCAAGTTTCCATACTATATTTATCCGTAAGGATTTCACATCCACAATCTTTTCCCAAGACAACTTAGGTCCACATAATTCTATCATATCTCTTGGTTACTTCTCAGGTTTCTCTGAAAATAATCCGTTTGGATAAAACTCAACTTTTACCGGCTCTCCTATAAGTCCAAACACATTTTACGCCTCTTCGAGTACCCGATTAATAAATCTGTAAGCTTCAATACTTAACATTTTCCATTGGATCCTCCCTATAACTTAGTACTGTATTCACAATTCCATTCTAATCTTGTTATCTGAATAATAGTCCATCTGTCTTCTCGACCGTTGCCCTCTTCGTGGTTTCAGACAATCCAAGGTATGTATTTTCTACCATCTTAACACATACCAACATAAAGTGATCTTTGTCGATTTACCCGAATACGTGTGTAAGGAGCCCATCGAAAGAGAATATAGAACTCCTTAACTTTAACCATAACTTTAACTGTAACTCGTACATTAGTGACGATCTTCCTGCTTAATCCTCGAAACCGGTCTACTATAATCCGTCAACATAAGATTCAATCTTTAATCCATACCCTTACCGGGGGTTTCCTTCACTTATCGCTACGCCCGCATTCTTCATACCGAGTATCTTGATGTCCCATAATAAAGGAAGGTAATCTATTTCATCCATCCAATATTTCGCTTAATCCATAAATAAGTCTCTTACCTGTCGGATGTCAAGATCTCATACGTTCCAAGTGCGCGAGTCCTACCATCCTTACACACTATAACCTTACTGGAAGTCCAGAGCTTTCACTAATTAACTGATCATTCTCTATTCCAAGTCGCTGGGTTTTGTATCACAATCCTTTGCGTCTGCAGCCGGAAATAAAACTCTAATTTACAATTCACTTTAACTTTCCAAATTACGGTTCCCGTTAGGATTCCAAATCATTCTTCAAAG